>JARBEQ010063294.1:0-14744 GCA_030265355.1 Tritonia tetraquetra | reverse complement strand
CTTCTTCTTCTTCTTCTTCTTCTTCTTCTACTACTACTACTACTACTACTACTACTACTACTACTACTACTACTTCTACTACTACCACTGCCACTTATTAACTACTGCTGCAGCAACGGTCACGATTATCGTGGATGGTGCTGATACTACTGTTGCTAATTCTACATTTGTTTTTATTTGATTCAAAGCAGCGATATATGATAACATTATATTTTATACTGCTTGGATTGTTTTGTCTTCTATTACTACTGCTCTTAATCTTATTACACTTCCAGACTGTTTTTTCTTCGCCTTCTTCGTAATTAGATATTACTTACTGATTTTGAATGAATACTGTTTTGCTAGATGGTCTTTATAATGTTCAATTTTGTGCCTTGGTGCTAAAATACCCCCCCCCCCCCCCTCCATGAATATTACTTTAATTTTGTTATTGTTATTTTGAATTATGTGTTGAAATAATGTACAGATCGCCATAAAATTAATAAAAATAAAAATGTTGAGAATTGTTTGTTTATTTGATGTGTTTATTATAATGTTTTGTTTTGTTTTGTTATCCAAACCGCATTATACCCCTAGGGAGTGATGCTGCCAACTCCATGTTCAGCATTGCTGGACACAGTGCTGTATAAACTCTGGATCAGGTAGATAAGGCAAGCAGGTGATCAGCCCATTGTGCCCCGAACCTTGAAGGGCACAATGAGCGTCACATTTTTAGGTGTTGCCCAAATTTTGGCCATAACAATATTTGCTGTTGACTTGGTGGTAAACCCCTCAGCTATAAGAAAATTGAGCAGATTTTCCCACATAATGCGTTTATTTTGATTTGTGGGTATGATATAGTGCTTGGTTAAGTTTTCACCCCATTTTACACTACCTCGAGCGAAATTATGCTAGAAAACAGGAGAAATTATTAATGTTCAGAAATCATCTTTTAGCATGTCCTGCGAGATGCGGGGTCGGGGCGCTACAACAGTGAATGGTGAATGCAATAGCTCCATCGTAACCTTTCCACATCGCGTTCTTCATCAACTCCCATCTCCTCCATGTCGACCTTGATCCTGTTCATCCATCTCCAATTCGATCTTCCTGTTCTCTTTCTTTTCCAGTGTTGTTCCATCTCCAGAACCCTTTTCTCAACAAAATTAGAGGGGGCGTCCTAGCTCAGTGGTTATGTCATTAGACTTTGGACGCGGAGGACCGGGGTTAAAGTCCCGCCTGGTGCGGATTTTTTTTCTCTGGACCTTTCAGAGTTTTCAAAGCTCTGCCCTGGAGATTCACATGGAATCTTCTCAAGTTCTGTTGAACCGCCTTTGATATGACCTTTAGACTCCATGTGTTAAAAAGCGCGTTAAACTTCAAACGTGAGAACTTTTCTCAACAGAATTCTAATCTCTCCGTACTCCGTGCCAGAACCATCTCATCTTATTTCCTTTTCCCCTTTCGAATTAGCCCACAGAGCGTGGCCTCTGTCTCTGGCTAGGCGGTGTGGGTTCGAAACCTACTGCCGACATTCCACTTTTCATTCCCTATGGCTATTTTCCCTTTCACGTTTCCTTCCTTGCTTGACATCATCAACAGTTTTACCCACTTTTCATTTCTCACCGTCTTTCCCTATATAGGCCTAGGTTGAAGTAGGAAAAGAGAACACAACGTAAAAAAATGATAAAATACACAATTTTTATTCTGATGACGGAAAACATTTTATTATCATGTCATAAGTTGTTTCCCTTTGCTAAACCATGCCAATGTTCGCCTTACATTACAAGGAGGACAATTCCAGAGCGGGTGATTTCCTCGCTGCAAATCGTGCTGAGTAGACCTCCAGCTTTTTGAAAAGTTTAAAGTTGTCAGCAAAAATGCAACAGAAATAATTTGGCATCTATCTCCTTCACATTCTCGTTGCTCTCTCGGTGACGACACAGAGAGTCTCTAAAACCCTTTAGGTCTTATTCTGTGTAAAGTGATAGTGCTGAGAATTGTTCGCAGGGTTGAGAGCACTACGATGAGTCTTATATTTTCAATGGGTCCTTTCTTTTTATTGGGCTTATTGATTGAAATGAGTTTTCCTGAACATATATCCAAATGGCTCTTTTGTGCAAACAAAAGAACTTATTTATGCAGACAACGTTGACCTGATTTTTCCACAGAAGAGGAAGCAAGATCCTATTATTAATTAATATTATATTATTAGGTAGACTCCAGTCGCTTAAAGCCCTGCAATACAGCTTACAAAACAAGAGGCCACTGCCAAAGACTACAAATACCTAAGTCCAAACTTCAGACCCTCATCAACAATCGTTCTTTCCGTCCACAATCCGCCTGTGGAAGAAGTTGCCAGAGCATTTGGTTGAATTTGATAGTGTGCCAAGAAACGATAAGAAGAATGAAGTAGTAATCGATACCAGTAAATTTAACTAAAATCGAACCCACACCGGAAGTAAAAATGTGAAGTACATTCTGGTTTTCCCGATTCTCAATACGATTAAATCTACTTTCACATTCGTAGTTTGAAGGAACTTGCAAACGATGACATCGAAATATTTTACACGTTTGGTGGCCTCGTCTGGTTCTGTACACGATGTTCAGAAAAGCTCCCCACTATCGTCTCTCAAGAAAATTTCAGATTCATTTAAATCTTCAGCATTGGTACCAGAGAGTGAACCGAAATGTCCTGACACCGTTGGAAAGAAAAAGAAACGAAGTCACATAAAAATAAGTGTGAAAGAAGAGGTTCTTGAAACTGACGCGCCTGTTCCTAAAAGTTATCGCTCAGGTGCGAAAGTATCAAAACAGATTTGTGTAGATCATGACATGAGTGAAATTAAGGCGGAAATTAAGAAAGAAATCTTAGATTCACCTTTTATCAAAGCTGAAAATGAGCCTGTGGGGACGATAAATGGCTGTTATGCTGATGAAAAAGGATTCTTCCACCTTAATAATGGAAAGATCGAAAACGCTTCAGGTTGGCAACCTCCTCTTTGGAAAGAACAACTTGTAAACATCAAAGAAATGAGAAAATTTTTTGATGCTCCTGTGGACTCTATGGGTTGTGATGTTATCAGCGACGCCACCGCTAGTCCTCAGGTAATTAGTAATTATTATCTACCTATAATCTATGATGTGAAAAACTGTGTTCAGGACATGGGCTGGTTTTAAAGTTAAAACAAAATGTATGACGTGTCCAGCTGAATGACTTTTGACGTGTTGTGTAGCCCTCAATTTATATTATTGACACTGACAGGTAAAATAGGGAATACAATTCATAGAAAACAGGAATGAGATGAAATGATTGAGAACAGTATGAATAATTGGATCCTTTGCTTTTGCTTGGTCCCTTTGTGCCAGGTTTGCAAGTGAAATTAAAGAGGAACAGGCACTGGTAATTATAAAAATGGTAATTAACTCATTGTGCCAGGAGTTTTTTTGGGGGGGTTTTCTCCGTTTTTCCTGAATTTTTGTGTGTTTGCGCTGAGATCATGTGGGTTACCTAGTATAACTTGATATTTTGGCCCTATTTTCTATCAAAACCTAATCTTATTGTACATCAAATTAAAGATAATGATAATGGGATGTAGTTTACCTTGCACTGCATGTTTTATATTATAATATACAGAATTAGTGACATGAAAAATTGAAGAGTGAATATGAAAAGAGAAAGCATGATTTGCAAAAAAACTTGACCAGCAAATTTTTCTTAATGCCATTTCTGTGGCAGATTTCTCAGTTGGTAGAACACATGACGCTCAAGTTTTGGCGAGGCCGAAGTTGCTGTCGATAGGCAAGGGTAGGATCCTCACAGTTTAAAAACTGCTTTTCTCCTCTGTTTAATTTTTTTTTACTCTTTCACCTTTTCCTGCTTTCTTTGATACCAAGTAAAACTTGCAGCTTGGCTCATTGCTGCAGACATGAGAATATCAGATGAGCCACAGAGATAAAAAACACAAAACTCAATTGAATTTCAACTTTCTTCTGACAATATATTTCTAAAATGACTATCTGACAGATGTTGACTGTTTTTTACAACTGTTTATTTATTGTCCTATGATTTTCAAGGAATATAGGTACCAAGTCCTGTTGTCGTTGATGCTGTCGAGTCAGACAAAGGATCAAGTTACGTCAGCTGCCATGAGTCGACTTCGACTTCATGGCTGCAACATTAATAACATCTTATCCACCTCTGACGAAAAGCTAGGTCAACTCATTTATCCTGTTGGATTTTGGAAGGTTACTAGAATTTATTTTTGCATTTTGAATCAATTTTTTCTTGTTTGTCCATTTTCTATCTCATAAGAGTTGAATTGTTATTATGTTAAGATTTAAACACGTATCTAACAACTGATGCTTAATCATCATAGGTTTTTTTTTCTTTTTCAATATTTACCTTCAATTTTTTCCCATTTACTTTGTCCAAATGTAATAATACCTACTGACAATATCAGTAAGGCTAACAGACTTATTTGATTGCAGTATCATGTTAATCTCTGCAAACTTTTTCTTCTCATTTTTCCATTTCTCAATTTTGTTTAAATTCATGATAAATAATGTATGTTTTCAAATGTAGTATTATTTCCAATATTGTTATGTATACTTCATTCTGCTCACGATTACTCACCCTTTTTTTTCAGAGGAAAGTGGAGTATATAAAAAATACATCAACTATTCTTGCCTCGCAATATACAGGAGACATTCCAAACACATTAGAAGGCCTTTGTAGTTTGCCAGGAGTAGGGCCGAAGGTAAAGATGAATTTTCATTATACTTTCAAAATATGATAACATGATTTTTAAAATTCTTGAGGTGACCACTTTTATACATGTCGATAATAATATCAAAGTTCAGAACAAAATCCAGTCAAAACCAATAATATTATATGGATGAATTTTAAGATTGAATAGACAACTTTGACCTTGTTTTTTAAGTATTTTACCAGACCTCCCATTCCTGTTTTTTTTAAAGTGATGTACTGATTTTTTTGCCATTTTAATACTCGTCAAGAGGCCTGTTTTTGTGATGTTTTTTTTGCATAATTTTTCCTCTCTTTACTGTTCTGTTTTTACTTTTGTTCAGGTTGGCAGGCCTGATTAACCAGTCTTTATTTTCACAATGTTTTTTTAATTTTGGTCAGATGGCACATCTTACAATGAAATGTGCTTGGAACCTCATCTCTGGTATTGGTGTGGATACACATGTACATCGAATCTCAAATCGGTTAGGATGGGTACGAAAAACTACCAAACAGCCTGAAGATACCAGAAAGGCTCTCGAGGATTGGCTGCCAAGGTATGGAGAAATTCTTTTCATCTAGTGTTCATTTGATACTTTAAGTGCCAGTGGCACATTTATGCTCCAATCGCTAGCGTTTAAGACCAGTTGGCAATTACCTTTTTCGTCATGAAAGAGTCATAGTTTTTAGTTCAAAGTTAAAATCATTGTGTTCTACTTCCAATTCAACCCTTTACAGTGTGTTTTAATGGACTCGCTCTTGAATTTTGACCATTTTTGTGTGAATTTTATCCATATTTTTATATCTGAAACGTTATTCATTCCATCATATTCCATCTTTACTATTCTTTTCCTATAGTTTAGATTTTACAAAACAATTGTTGCAAAGAGAATGTACAAGATTAATGACCGAGTTTGACACTAAAGTATTTTTTTCTCCTCTGTACCGAAAGGAAGTTGAAAAATCCTTTCACTTTGAAACCAGCTTTTGAAAAGATTGTGATTATAATAAATTGATACCTCATTTATTCAAATAGATTCATAAAGGTGAAAGTTCTGACACTTTGAAAATAGGAATTTTTAAAAACAAAATCAGAAAATCTGACATTTTCAACTTTGAGAGTTCATTTATTTCTTTTTTTTTGCTTGAAAAGTTGTGAAATTGTTTATGCAGCCACGCAACCCTATCATAACCAACGTGTAATACTTGAAATCATTGGCAACAAATCAAAAAGCTTCTCCTTTAAACAGATTATATTTTTACGCAATGAAAGTGATTATGAATAGAGTCAATGTGTTTAATTGGGATGATGATGGCAAACTCAAATTAAAGGAGAACCAAGTTAATTTTTTTTTCATATTGTTTGTTGTAAAGACTGGAGGTGAGATCGCGAGTAGTTTAGTTAAGAAACTTCCATGGCAAAGTCATGGGTTTGAGGCTCTTTGTTGTTCTAGTGGACAAGGTATTTCGCTCCAATGACCTCACTGAGAGTCTGAGAGGGGTCTGGGCCTGGAAACATTCCCAGGACAGGCAGAGACGGAAATTCTATACCCTGACAGTTGACAGGCAATGATGATGACCTCACTGAGAGCCAGGAAAGAGATCTGTGATCAACTAGCGCCCATCCAGAATGTGAGAACTTGTCCCTTAGCTACTTCACACTACCAAAATCTTGTTAATTAAGTTCCAGCCCCAGCAGCTTCTAGGCTTTCAACAACATAATTGTTTGTCTCTGATGTTATTCGTCTCGATGTCTGTGCATCAAATGTCTCATATCAAAGGTTGTTCAATGATGATCAGCTATGAACAAATGAAAGAAAGTGCTGAGAAAACACTCCATAATCAACTTTTGATTAATTCTTTCAAGTTCAAGGGTAAATTTTTTCAGACGTTTCCTATTTTTAGTAGGATTTCATACTTTATCATTGACTCTGGCAAATACTCCACTGACTTGACGTTGGATATGTTTTAGATCATTTTCTTTTTCTTTTCAATTTTTCTTAGTATTATTTTATTTTAAAAACAGATTACCGACATCTCTGAATTTCTTCTTAAATAATTTTTTTCCCTTTCAGAGAGCACTGGAGTGAAATCAATCACCTCTTGGTTGGATTTGGTCAACAGACATGTCTTCCAGTCGCGCCTAAATGTGATGGTTGTTTGAACAAAGATATCTGTCCCTTTGGAAAATCAAATAGGAAACCAGTGTCGAAAACAGTTAAAGTTAAAGCAGAAATTTTGTAGCTTTTTAGTTTAACCCATAAACTGCGTAATTTCCCCCCAGAAAAATTGTCAGTTAATTTTGCTTCTCAGATGGGGATATCAGTCTACAAGGCCCTGAATCCAACATAAGAAAGAAATCGCCCAATGTTTTTAGTATTAGTGTCAAAACAAAGGTAAAGCACTGGAGAATACATAGATTGAGATGAAATTGTAATATATATATATATGGAGAAAATCGAAAATTGTCTGTGAATGGAAATGAGATGTTCCGCACAGAAATTGATGTCTGATCGTCTCTCTGTGAGTCACTACACAGTTTAAGGGTTAAGGAAATTGAAATCTTTTACTGGTTTTTTAACTTTGTATTTCACATTCTGCTCAGGGATATTTTTATCTGATCAAAGTTTTCATTTTGAAAATTCTTTCATGCATGGCATCTCCATATTGAGAATTCATAATATGATATATTCGTTTTAGCTTGAATAAATCTACAGTTTTTCTATTATATTTCAAATCCTTTGCATTTTTAGTTTTCATTTTAAGAGGTGATTTTGACCAATAAAAATATTCACATCATGCTTACAAATTGTTTAGATGATTTTTTTAATATCCTATATACGGCCCAAGAAAAAAAACACAACAAAGATAATTTGCATGGTTCTAGGGGAAAATGAGTTCATATTTTGACAGAAGCGGGATAATCCGTGACGTATTCTACCTTTCCGACTTTGCCCAAAGCGAGGAAAAAACATAATCACACTCTTCTCTCAATTTGAAATGTACAGATGTTTGCGGTTTAGTTGTTGTAGAGAGCGACTTGAATTTCATTCCACTTTAGCCATTCCTTGACTGCTGACTAATTAACGTTTCATTACCCTTTAGCTTTACTAGAGCCAACTATTCCCTTCTCTCTTACTAACATGAATGAGTAAACATTGCTTTGGGAGAGAGAATGCATCAACATGTGTGTTAGCATGGATGTGGGTGACTGGTGCAAAAATTTGGTTCGTTTTCACTTTAAGAACAGTGAAATTGAGTCAGGACAATAATCGTTTCGAAAATATTTCATAATTTTTTGTGTCCACTTTGGGCACGTTAAAGATCTCACAGCTGGTGAAAAAACGCAAAGGGCAGGGACGCCCGATGGCCAAATAAAATTAATTCAAAATGTTATCTATTCAAATATAACATACTGTTTTGTGGGTTTATCACCTGCCTGTCTTGAATTCTTTATCCAGATCACTGTGGCTGCTCTGGGACTGGCCCATATTTTGTGAGCGACACAGAAGGTGAAAAAGACAGGGAAAAAATGTAATCATGGATATTTTAAACAAATAGGTGAAGTGATTAATTGACGATGCGCTATTCGTAAATCACACTAGTTGGGATTTCTTCTACTTTTTGAATTAAAAATCAATTAGTTGTTAATTAATCTGCATTCACCTTACTTTTGGTGAACACCCCATGATGCCACATTGGGTAAAAGAAATTAAATGACTCGAATCTCAAATGGTGATTACACCCTATAAATTAAACCAAATTCGTGAAAATCTTCACTAATAGGTAGACATGGTGTTAGTCTTACACGCACACATACATTATTACAAAATAGAAATGATCGGGTAAAGTAAGTATTAAATACCTTTGGTACCTGCAAGATACTACAATCTAGAATGAAGTTGAGTTTGTTAATCATGTTTTTTATACTCTATCATAATAATTTAATTTGTTTAAAACTAAGCGACATATCATCTTGGAAAAAAAAGGGGGTGGAGGTGAGGTGGCCGAGTGGTCTAGACTACAGACTTTCATGGCAAGAATCGTGGGTTCGAGTCTGACTCGATAAAAACTTTGGAGTTATGATCTATGCTAGGGGCAGACATTTTACTATGTTTAAAAGTTACAAAAGACAGATCAATATGTTTTTTGTTATCGATGTGAGTTTGTCTTTTACCTTGTTTTTATCCAAGTCTTGATTCAAATTATTTGAAATTTCGTATTCTATTTCTATATCACCTCATGTGTTCAATTCATAAAATTTTCATGCTTTTTGTATATTATAAGATTTTTAAAAGAGACAATCTTTTTTTATTATTATAATCAATAAAAGAAACATTCCTGTTTCTAAGATATATACATGTTGATTTTTTCTTTGATACAAAATAATTTGTGTTAGTTTTATATAATATGATTAAGTTTACAGACCACATCTTAGAAATAGTTTACTAAAATTATTCTTTGTTAGCTGATATTTGACTGTCCGATAAACTGTACCAATAGTCTAAATTTATTTGTTAACAGATATTGATGTCATTATTAAGGACAGCAAAGTTCTCTTTCAGTGATACTAAATTTATAGTCACTGAATCATAATAATGACTGTAAGCGGATTTTTCATCACTACCGTAGTTTGATAGTAAATTCTCTGACCATAAGTAGGTCGACCTAGGGGCTTTTTTCACCAAAATATAGTACATGTTATTTTTGGTCTGTAGCGAGCACAAGTCATGTCAGTTTTGACAATGTAAATTAGGGTGAGGGTAAGATAAACGTATGCTTGTTTACCGCCGTCAACCTTGGTGCTTACACATACAGAGTGACACAAAACAGGTCCAACTGGCACTGAAAAACGGTGCATGCATGGTTAGAAACTCCTAATCATGCATGTGCCGACAAATGTTGGGCAAATGTCGGGCGATGATGGTGTAAGTGCATTACATCGATTTATTTATTACAATTCTTAGACATTTGCTAATTATGGATGCCATTATATCAAGTAAAACTAGAAGTAGTAGAAGTACATTCAGCTTTTCAAGCATTTCTGACTAGTTATAAACACTGTATTATGTTTTTCTTACTTCCTCAAATATGTACCTTCTCACGCTTACACTTACATGGTTAGAGTCGGGCACCAACGAAATATACGCTCATGGAGTGTTCCATATTTGATGTGTTTTGGTTAGTGGGTCTGTTAACTCTTTCCAGACGTTTCGCCACTATGTGGGCTCATCATTTTCTCAATTTTCTCTTCTTCGTTTCTTTTTTAATTACTTTCCTGGTGTTCTCCATTGGATACTGTATAATAATATGTCTATCTAGCGTTATTATTTTTCTCGTTATAACACTTTTAGTATTCCCATGTCAAGCGGAAACCATAGATCTGGAAAGAGTTAATCTGTTTAAGTCTGAATTTTCTTACCAGTAGCTAAGCAATCTTAATTAGCCATTAGCAATCGATTATTGGTGGTGCTATCAGTCCCTTGCACAATATGTGAGCTGTTTGGAGAGATGAATATTTTACTGGACCCGGAGTCTTATAGTACAAACGCAGTGTCTGTGCTTTCGATCATGTTTTTATGAGAGGAGAGCAACACACGTGTGCAAATCAGATGGACAACAATCTACTAAATTTAGTGTTGCAGTTAAATGTTCATGACAAATGACAGTCTCGTACACTAAATCGTAATAGAATCAAAGGCACTGCGTTTGTGACATTGAAAATAATAGACACTAATACTACTAATAGACACCCATGCCATCATAAGATGAGTTCTCCGAAGTCGTTAGCTGTTTGTGGGATGAAACTGTAGCCACTGCATTTGTACTGTCATTCCTTTTGTGTACAGTAAGAGATATCAACACTTGATTTTAAGAGCCAATAACTTTGCTAGCTAATTAGAGTGTGGAATAACTGATCGTAAGTCATGACAATGATGTGATGTAGCTCTAGTCAAGCAAGCAGATTTTCATGAGTTCTGTTGAAGAAAGGCAGTGATGAAGCCTGCTTTTGGGATTGGTGCTTATCCCAGTTTCAGAGTGTGGAGCACCCTTTCTTTCTTTCATGATCATTTATATTTTACCTTTCTAAAATAAATAAACTTTCTCCACTCCTCTGTATTGTGATTTCTCTTTTCTTCACAATATCAGAGATAACCTGTGTCTACATTTTCCTAGGTCTATCTCATGTTTTAGGTCCTATAGGTTTACACCAATAATTATTTTGGGGATCCTCTGTTTGTTCATTCTGAAGTGCCAGGAATTGGTCTTAAAAGTCAACGGTCAAATTCAAACCTACAGCTTTTTTTACACCAGAATTGTGCCACTATGAAAATGGCATTGGCATGGTTTAATAAAGATGTTACAACTGTTATTTTATACAAGTATGGGTGTTAGTGCCATTAGTTAGATCATGTTTTGAAATTCTTCCAATACTTGCTGTACCAGCAATTCACATCATTTATTTAATTCATTTTATGGTATGGAGTATAATGTGTTGGGTAACACCTCTTTCTTTCTTATCCAGTTCCCTTTTACCATTCCAGTGTAGGGCCAGATTTCTGTGGACCAAGATGTTAAGCCAAGCAGGTGATCAACCCACTGTGACCTTTGTGGTAGGAATTAATTTTGCATGTACAGCAGCCTTACGGCCTACTCTTATCAATTTTCAATTGCCAAGGGTTCTTTAACGTGCACACGGGACATCCAAGTTTATCGTCTGTCTCCGAGAGTCACCAAGAGTGACAAATGGTGTTCATTTCCTCCAAAGCAGAGCAAGAATAGAAGTTCAATTCAACACATAAAGTCAGAGATAAATTGTGATTTTCAAAAAAAAATTAATTCTGAGTAAAAAAACATTGAGCATTATTTGAAATAGATTTGAGTTGAAAGTGTTTGTAAATAAAACTGTTCATACAACAAATGTAATCGTAGTAAGTATGTGAGATGAGTGCAGTGGCCTCCCTTTGACAACAAGCAAAGATGGTGAATTATAAATGATTGAAGAATGAAACCAATCCCAAAATACGAATGAAGAAATTCTCATCAAACTAGATGCTAAGGACCTAATTTTCCTGCCGTCTGGACAAGACCTTTTTTATACTCATTGCCACAAAGAAATGGCTATATTGAGTTTGGATTGGTTTGTAGGGTTGGTTTTTTTTAGTATAAATAAATAGTATTCACTAATTGGGAGTAAAATTGATGGATAATATTTTCAATTGGCTGAGAATTAAAACTTGAAGACCTGCAATAGCCAATGTAACACATTAACGTAACCATTTATCATTAGATATTTTTGTCACCCATAGCATTGACTGATTGTGAGTTAAAGGCTTGTGCTTTAGATTTGAAATTATTATTTGAAATGTTCCATCACAAAACGCTCTCTGAGCAAATTGTGTTGAGCAGACAAAATGCATGATTCATAATCTGCTATAGAGCAACACTTGAAACTTTAGAAAAAAAATAGTACCCACAGACTGCTACTCATCTCCTATTGTTCCTTCTATAAATCGATATTTCGTATAGCACGTTTTGTGATGGAACCCTTCATTTGCTTGTCGTCATTATCAAGAAGACCACTTTAGTACTAATTAAAATATCAAACCATTGATAATTCATTTTAAATATCATCTTGTTCCAAAACAGAACAAATCACACAATTTTCTCATACTATCAAAGGGATGAAAAAATATTTTTAATTTATAAATTTTCACGGAAAAAATAGATAAGATTAAGATAATATGAAAGAAATAATATCACAGTATTTTTTTACGTTCCGTCATTGAGGTGATTCCTCGTCAGGAAGTAATAATTGAAAAGGTAGGCACTGAAAACAACACTCAAGTAACTGGGCCTATGTGAATGGTTTGTTTGAAAAAATTATCAATACTATTCAACATAGTCTGTGCCTAGTCACTCCACAAAAGAATTGCCAGAAAAGAGGAGTAGGGGAAAGCTGAGAAGGAGATGGTCAAAGGATAACACCAATATCCTTTCAATGAATCTGCCAGAAGTAGGAAGGCTGGCATAGAACAGAGCTATTCACTTCAAGTTCAAGTAGTCATAAAAAAAACATGCTAGGGGTTACAAGGGTAGACATAATTTTTAACAGTAATTTTTAAACATGGTTTGTTAACGAATATTTACAGTTAACAGCAAATTTTCAACAAGGTTTGAATGATATCACAAAGATACATGGACGGATAGAAAAAGTTTAAAACATGATGAACATGCAAAACTTGTTAAAAGTGCAAATTCAACTTAACATATTAAATGTGCTCAGGTGTTGTACTCAATAATCAAAAGACGCAAAACTTGATTGATCCTCTGCTTGCCATTTACATCAAGTAAGTGTTTGTAACATCATTGCTACAATACCATTCGATTTTATTGCATATTTAAAGTGAAGACAACAAGCACAATTGCCATCATCAAGCTGCTGGAAAGGCCAGATGTTCCTGGGGATGTAGAGGGAAATCATAAACATGAAAATACAAATAAAAACCTTTCTTTCTTCTTTCTTTATCAATAACCTTTTGTACCTTTCGGTGTAATGTTTATACAAATAAAAACCATGAAAATAATATAGATATTTTTGGAAATACAAACAAAAATCATGAATATAATATAAATTCACAAAGATGCATTTTAAAAGCAAACAGAAAGAACTCAAATCATATCAATTAAAATTGTTGAAATACATCAGCCGACAATACTGTTTCTTTTTGGTAGTGACTAGGGGGACATCCAGATGTCTACATAGTGTACAAGACTAGGGGGCATCCAAGTAACTAACAACCTCTTCCTGCGTTTATCTAACAATAGCTTTTACACGTACCTGGCAAGATAGCAGCATTTGGTAAAACACAGTCGATATGAAGAAATTAATATGAATAAGTTATCAACCAATGCATAAAAACAACAGTCAGTTAGCTACTAGCTAATATACAAGGAGTATGGCAATGCTGAGGTTTTTTGTTGCCTTTTTAAATACAAATTTATTCAGGTGGTGGATATTAAGTAGGGGTAGGGTGGGGGTGGGTTAGTGTTAACTATTGAAAAGTTCTAATTCGTGTGATTAGTGGTATTGAGGAAAATGTCCATCAAAGCTTTTTTTAGATAAACGCAGGAAGTGGTGGCGTAGTTTGTTTGCATGTCCCCCTAGTCTCACAGATTACGTAGACATATGGATGTCCCCATAGTGACTACCTTTCCTTTTTTACATTTAGACTAGCTTTAGGTGACTTACCATTCTCGTCATCAGAGGCTGTTGTACTAACTTCCTGTACAGCAGTCAGTTGTTCTGGACTCAGTTGTGCTCTGTGTTCGCTGGTTAAAGAGTTGGCCTGAGTGCTGCTCAAACTGGTAATCTTATCTGCCGTGAAAACCTGAAATAGCGTGTTGAAATATTGACCCCCAAAATACCACACAAAAACGACAATATTCTTATTGATAAATACAGTAGAACATGGATAAAGCGGGACTTTGTGGTCCAGAAGGAAATAAAGAAAAACGCTACTCTATTTTGTATCCAAAGCCCCGCTATATCCGCGTTCGGCCTTTACCTCTCCTGTTAAATCCAAGCACAGGTAATAAAGTTTATATATAGAAAAAAAGGGGGATTGTCGTAAGGTCCCACTGTAGGGGGTGCCGCTATGGCTGAGTTCTACTGTAGAATTATTTACAGGTTGGTCATATCAGTACAATACCCTGAAGTGGAAAAAATATTCTTTTATGATGAGGAAGGCAAGACTTTGTTAAAGGTGAGGTTATTGGCATGATGTATCCACGCACCATGTTTTGGTTGCCTTTCACATGCAGAACAGTTTCCCAGAAGCATCAGTATCAAAGGAGTACATAGCTGTTATCGGTTACTAATACCTATCCCCTATATGTACAGGAACCATACACAGAGACTTTATTCCTATCCCATGTATATAAATAATAATAATAATAAAGTTTATTTCTAGAGCGCCTTATTCCATAGTTAACAGCTCAAGGCGCATAACACAGAATT
>JARBEQ010063183.1:0-14746 GCA_030265355.1 Tritonia tetraquetra | reverse complement strand
CATTTTGTGCGATGTTTTCTCACTTCATCGAAACTGGGCCCAGACTCCTTTGTGGCACCACAGTGTAGTAGAGCATATGCCCATAGCTCTGGAGGTCCAGAGTTTGAATCTCGTTCAGGTCAAAGACTTTTTGTCCTGTGTTTCAAACAGTTTAAATGATCTGTTTTTTTTCATTTGTATTGGAATAATCATGTTTTTCGCTATATTTCCTTACTCTCTCTTTGTCTCTGTCTATGTATAAGGCATGAGTGGGAAAAAAAACAAGCACTGCATGGTTTTAGTTTTAGATTTTATTTCCATAACCCATTTGTATTGCTGAGCTGTGTTGTCGTTCAATTCCATACTGAATGATAATGATGGGAACGACTCTGATTTTAGATTGTTCTGTTCATAAAATACAAAATAGAAACGTTAAGGAATTTATGACTACAATTACAAATATACTGAGCATGAATTTTTGTTGTTGTTCCAGATATAAACAGTCAGACATCCTACCAGACGAGGTCAAGCATAAATTGAGCAAGTTGCCGCATGTTTTAGAAACACTTCAGTCAAAGTCCAGTGGTTTGTCTTTGTCGCCTTTAGAACAGACTGTCTTTGGATGATATTCTATCTATTTCTCTTATTTCACTGTCTCCTCTCATCTGTTCACATGTAATCAACAAACCATTTTCTACAGGGGGACCTTCTCAGAGAGCTTGAGATGACTCTCGTTACATAATGAAAGTAAAGGGGAGAGGGCACTAGTATCGATAAATGGTATCAAATAAGGATATGAAATGTAAACAAGCCAGAAAAACAGCCATAGAGGAAGAAAAGTGGATCGAACACACAGTCGCCATATCACTTTTCTTCTATTGCTGTTTTTCTGGCACTTTCACATTTTCCATCTTCCTTTTACATTCATGTTATCTATCACCAAAAACCTTTGTTTTCCTCTTTGCCTTACGCTGTCTGTGTCTTGGAATTTATATGAGTCAGTCAACTCGTCTTTTCTTTGACCGTGACAATGTTGTTTTGGTTCCTCATTTTGTTTTAGATTCACAATTTTATTTTATAGGCATGCAGTTTTACTCTTATATATAAATATATTGAAATATTTTAAAATTGTTCAAATCAAATATATTAAAGTTGCCTCAAAGGTACTTTTATGCCATGCGATTTTGTATGAGATTGTGAGCGATGGAGAATAAAATACAGAAAAGAAAACATGTATTTATTAAATTTTCAATGTTTGTGTCCTTTGGTGTCTGGTATTGTATTTGCGAGGTGTCCTTCATACAGTAGAACTCAAATGCAATGGCCTTCGATGCAACAGGAGCTTGGCTACCATGGGATATTTATAAACTCCTGACTTTTGCTCCATGCAAAGTTTAATTTAATAGATACTGCTGTTTAGAGCAGGATCACATTTCACTCGACACAGCTGGTATTAGTACGGGACATTCCCATAAGCTGATTCGACTTGGATACACACTTTTATTTATTGCTCTATGCACAGCCACTGAAACTCTTAACAAACTTCTAACTCGGCATGGTAACCAGTTTGCCTCTCCTTTGTGAGGGTTTTTTTTGCACAGGAGGATGGCCAATTGTGTGCCATGATTGTCTTGCACATGCAAAAGTGAAGAGATGGAAGTTGGGAGAGTAGAGAAGATAGAAAGAAAATTATGTAGGCTTCTGACGTCACACTGCATTTAACTGGTTAAATCCCTTGGTGAATGTTTGCGACGAGACTTTCATAGGACTAGATTTAAGTCGGGGTCTGTTGTAACGAATTCCACTGTATTGTACATTTGGTTTATGAATAGCGTCAAAAATTGTGTTGTGTTTTGCAACAAAGGTCGTTGGATAATGAGTGTATAGCAAATCATATTCTGTGTATAGTATGATGAGCATTAAGAATTCTCAGAAATCATGTTCCCCTATTTCCTCATTACATACAGTCTTTTCGATGTTGGCCGTCAACTAACCAACACAAATCCGTAGCACAATTCAATAAATGGTTTTGAAGTATTGAATAGACACCGCTGAATGCCAAATAAGTTCAAATTAAATGGGAGCTGAAGACATCAGTCATTGAATTTATCCCAATCCCTACTGCAAGACACGATTATGAGTAAAAGTTGACACTTGGAACAAAATCTAGTATAGACATGACGTAGTCCGCTACAGATAAACTTGAAGAGACCTGACAATTTATGAGTTTTTCTCATCTATTTTCACAAGTGAAGCAAGATAACAATTGGGACCAGATGGGTTTATTTTTAAAACCTGAGTTATTTATAAGAGGTTGTCTTAAGTGGACTGCAGTGCATCTTGATTCACTTACCACTGTGACTGAATTTTCATTTTGGTTACAAATAGATTGGAAATCACTCTGTTGACAACTATAGATTTAGAACTCCCGTCACTTTCTGCACGATGGAAGGAAGACGATCACGTGGGGATAACGGGGAACGGAGACAATTAATGCACTCCATTTACAGCCTTATGGGATGTGCTCTGATGTTTCCGTTACTGTGTGATGCATATATTAAGGAGACTTGATAAATAAAAAAGATAAGGTCCTTTAATTAGTAACAAACCTTACACCGAAAGGTACTAAAAGGTTATTGATAAAGAAGAAGAATTAGTATCATTGTAAAAACTGAGATTTCAACTGCAGTGTGATGTGTGGGAATTTAATGAGACTGGAGAAACACCAAGAAATCTAGGTCTAGGACCTAATCACAAAGATCCCAGCTTCAGTATTTAGAGATTACTCGCAGATTAAAATACATGATGCAAATGGGACCATCGTAGCATAGTGGTAACACAATCGCTTTGAATGCGGAGAGTCCAGGGTTCGAATCTTGACAGCGATGTGGGGATTTTTTCCTTTGGACTTTCTCAGTAATTTTATTGCTCTGGCCCTGTAGATTCATTATGGACTTTTATAATCATAAACCAAAGGTCTCACCTTATATATGACTATGACATTTATAACTATAATGAATTGCCATGGGCATTAAAACTAACAACTTTTTATGATGAAAAATTTATTTAACACCTTGCAAGCATGGTCTATGTTATGTATGACCAGTATTATTCTATTCAGTTCAGTGTTCATGTTTTTTTGCACCATTTGAGTTTTTTAATCATTTTCTTTTTAAACTTTTCATGTCAGGGGCCTTAAACGCTAATTCGTTTTACAAATCTATCACAATGAAAATAGATAAAAATCAATTATGATGGTTTGGACTAATAAACAGAATGAAAGATAGCAAAATTCCTAAACAATAAATATTAGAATGTAAACAGCAAGAAAAACTACAGAGAGCCAGACCAAAGAAAGTGTGGCAGGATGCAGTTTCAGAAATAATAAAAAAGAGAGGATCTAGGCTTGTAGAGGCAAAGAGGATGTCACTGAATAGGGATCGATGGCGAAAGTTGTGTATCATGCATAAACCTTACACTGAAAGGTACTAAAAGGTTATTGATAAAGAAAAAATGAACAAATATAACTACGACGATCATCAAAATGACAATTAAAGAGCAACAGATGCTTTAAACATTGCAATGGTCACGGATCAGGCCCAGGAGGTGAATTTCTTTCTTTTCAATTGAATTAGCCCAGTTCTTTGCTGAGGCGTGACCACAAAAGCTGCAGTGATTTGTTTTTTGGTCCTTTTTGTGTTTTAATACTGTTCAGTGTAAGGTTCATGGGGCCATAAAGGATAATGATGGACACAGTGGGCTGAACACCTGCTTGTCTGAAGTTTTCTGATCTATAGCCTTTACAATAGCTATTATAATATGTTTACTTGTGTATCTGCAACCAGATCTATTAGGTGTCTTGTGTGCCATTTGTGGTAAACTAGACCATTGGGCTGACCCCAATACTGCATTGTGGCATGAAAGCGGTCTTGAGCAAACACACTTACCAAATATATTAAATGTGACACACATCGTCACGAGTCGGTCCTACAGGTATAACTATAAGACAATCACATTCAATAACACGTGTTCTTGGGGTAAAATTGTAAACTTGTTTTTGCGTATAATATGAATTGAACAGACATCAAAATACAGTCGACGAAGCTGATGTCATTGGCGGAAGGGAAAAAAGTTCAACACAACAGTTGAACTTCACTGAGGTCATTGAATGTCGACAATGTCATTTGGGCTTAAACTTAATCCCTATAATAAATGGCAATGGCAAGTCCGGAGGCGCCGGTGGTCGAACAGTTAGCAAGCTGAACCGGTCAGCGTGGTCAAGCTACATTGATTGTGATCAGTGTCTGGACGGGTGACCACTTGGGCGCTGTGCCCTTAGGTAAGGCACTTCACTCTGCCTCATTCGACTCTGGTGTAAATGAGTACCTGGCTGAGGGCAGCGAACGATCTTGTCAGAATGCTAGTGTTAAAGCGCCTAACAGGCAGCTCGCCCTGTATACTCATGGAGCTGAGAAGGATACAGGAGTGTTATGGCCTGCCGGGGGTAAACTATGCATTGTAAAGCGCAAAGAGCATGATGAACTTCATGGATATGCGCTACATAAATGCTTTGCTTTGTTTTTTTTTACATTAAAAGAAAGATGTCTGGGCCAAATGACAAAATAGGTGATCCAAGTGTGTTGCCTATTTTTAGGGGGGGAATCACAACAAAACAAACATCAACTCATCCATTTTATTTTTATATAGACAATGAATGAACGGGGATGTAAAGTTCAAGTTCAACTCATGCTTTGCGATGTTTGTTTTGAAGTCAAATCTGAATTTATGTCAAATCTGCTGGTTTCAAAGAAAATAATCAACTGAAGCATAGCCCACTGTATAAAGATGAGACAGATGCCACTTGAAAGGAATAGTGAATAGTGATTTCTAACACAGTACTCAAAACAAAAAAATCAAAAATACGTTTAGGATCGATTCATGACATGGATCACAAACATAAAAGTAACGTAAGAAAGATGAATTATATAAATTTTGATTTATTATTCTAGATATACGTCATATAATATGTATATTAAATAATGTAAAATATACATTACTATCCTAAATCTAAATCACATAATATACCAGTTGTTAAATTAGACTTGGTAACATAAATATATAAATAGGAATCTGGCTTGAATATTAGGAAAATCTCTGTCACAGGCCAGTTAATATATCACAGTTACTAAATTGTTATGTTACAATTACTAGAAGTAGAAGTGGTTTGGTATTTTAATGATACCAGGTAAAATCTATGCAGCATGTTACTCGCCCAGTCAGTAAGCAAACAGCCCATAGAGTTACTGTATTTATAAAACTATATTATGCTCTGGGTTTTTTTCTAAAGTGAATAATTCAAAGAAAATAAATAGTCGTAGCTATGCTTAATTCAAATAAATGTGTGAGTGAGAGTGTTATGAGAAATATTAAATTAGGATTTTCTTGGATGAAGTTATAATAATTATAACGTACTTTTTAATGCCCAAGGAACATAGCTTAAAATCACAAACTAGTCTTGTTGTAGGATATCATTTTTAAAAACTCAAACGTAATTTTCGCCTTACAAAGTTTTTCAATTTCGGATGGAATACTAGAGGATTTTTTCTAAAGGATACATTGCAAAGATTGAACATGACTCTTATTTTATAGTTTTTGATGACACTTGTAACAAAAAAAATCTCTGAGGATAATGAGTTAAATAATTGAGAAAAAGTAGGAAAAGATCAAGACTTAATATAATGAGATTACATGAGATCTGAATTGAAATAAATCTACCTGACTGCAAGTGCATCAAAATAAATAACAGTTTAAAATCAAAATGGACGGAATGATTGCATGTAAAATAACATAATGATTAATAATATGGCAGTTTTAAAACATAAAATCAATATGAAATGAGGTAATGGAGATTGTGTCCAGTGATATTTTTGAAATAAATGTCAATGACCATGATAGTTAAAAATAAATAGTAATGATAAATTAAGTAAAACAATGTCATCCAATGTCACCAGTAAATATCTGTAAGTGCTATAAACAGTAAAGTACTTCATTCTAGCTGTGAGGAATAAAATATTGATAATTGAGTCATGGAGGATATGTAGCAATGTCAGATTTGTCCTATCAATAATGAGATTTCTGTACTTGCTTAAGTTACTATGACCACATTGAAATGTCTTTCTTTTGTACATCAATTTACAGTTGTGAGGCTAAGACATACATATATGTTCATAAGACTCTTACTCGTATCTTGAACATGCAAGCCCAAACTTATCCATCAAGCAAATAATTGTCCCACCAAATTTTCCATTTTGTTATAATTAAATAAATAGGATTATTAGAATAAATAGATAATCAGAACTTTTAAATGAGAGTATATAACATTACATCTTATAGTTATAATAAATTAGTTTTAGCGATCACAATTCACGAACAACATATAAAAACTGACTTCTTTTCAATCATGTATAACAACAGATAATGTGTATGAATAGTAGCTACATTTAAAAAATACATTAAAAGGCCTCATGAAGAATCACAGATTTGCTTTTTTCTATTTTTAAAACTAAAAAAAAAGAAAGTAAAAATTATTTAATGAGAGGATTCATATCTTTATAAAAAAGTTAGATACCTTTGCCAAACTTAACAACTTATCTTTTTTACAAGAAATGTTATATCAATTAAAAGAAATTCAATATTTGGCTTCTAGTCACATGACAACAATGACAATGCTCAACACTGTTCTATTACCCATATCATTAATTAGAATTGAATCTTGCTTGGCTTAAGTGAATTGTTTCAAGTGCATTATTTGAGAATGGTGGATTCTCAGCGAGAAGGGTGTTCAAACCATATCCATGCCATGCAACCTGGTGTTATGGTGGCCGTACTTATATAAATCATATGAGGTAGGGCTGTAAATGTAATGTAAGCTAGTTACTTATGTATAAATTGGTAATATATGCCAGAAAAAAATGCCTGAACATTAGTCTAAAGTCAAAATCTCTTTTTTTTTTTAAAACAGTGAAAAAGTATTTCAAGAAAATGTATAAAGTAAACATAACATTATAAAAGTAAACGAAAAGATCCCAACGACTAAGATTCATGTATTATGTCATGAGTGTATAAATCATCCCATTAACTTAGTATGGCAACATTTGCAGATCATTTCATACAATACACCTTAGAGTACTTGTAAGTAAAAAATAAATGTATCTATGTCAGAGAACAGTGGAACCTGGAAACTTTATAACATTAACTGTAAATGTACTGAAATTTCAGTGAAGCATATCTTTTTCTTGGAATTCTTCCACTTAAGCAAGTAAAATAGTTTCAGGATTCCATTGAACTAAAAATAACAGAGGTAAATGCCTAGCTTTGGAGTTATAGCTTGTTATCAGTAGTTGTTACTACAAACAGCGGTGACAGTTGTTTTCAGGAATCATCTTTTGTAATTCAGAACTGCATTCAACACAGATGGAAATTTTTCTAGTTTCATCTTAACGATTTCTGGAACAATATCCTTGTTATTGTATCTGAAAACAAGCAAAATAACAGAAATGACATTATTCACATGGATAAAAAAACAACTCTTGTGGGCTGTTTTATCTTTAGAAATATTCTGGCTGCTTCACAAGTTGTCAAAGTTAAGTGGGAAAAATAATTAACGATAATGTAGATGCCAATCAAAATTGTCATGTGAGAATTGTATGCCTAGACCTAAATAAAATGTCTGGTGGTGTTTCTATAAACTGGCACTTTCCTTTTCTCTCTTTTTTTTCCTGTCACATGCAGTATATCATCCTCTGTGCCCAAACTGCCATAAGAACACTTGAAAAACCCTCCCACTGAATTAAAGCTGAGAAATAACTTTTTTTCTCAAAAAGTCAGCTTTTTGGATTGTGGCCAAAATAGCACCACAGTTTATATCACTTGCACACTTAGAGAGAATTGCTGTAATAAGTGTTCTGCTCCCCATGCCGTGGATCCAACTTTGAACCAGACCCAAAGTAATGCCAGAGCTGTGTCCTACAAAGGGTTAGACCCAAGTCTTGCAGTATAGTATATTCCCTTTTCTTTTGTTTGTGTGTTTGTTTGATCGAACCCCATTAATACCGAAGAGCAGTGTTGGGGCCAGCCCTATGTTAAGCCATGAAAGGCACACAAGATACTCGCCATAAATGCAGGCACCCCGACTACCAAACGCGACTGAACACAGAGCCGGAAATTTTATGGATCCAAGAATTAGAGACAAGAAGGTGATCAGCCCTTTGTTTCCATAACTCTTTACTGGCACCATGAGCAATATACTGAGTATTAATAATCAAAGACAGGCCAATAAACAAATTACTGAAGCCCTTGTGGGTACCCACTCTGGGCAACCTTTTCTTTTACCAATTGTAAATTGTAGCAAATTTTCAAACAAGGGTCAAAAGGCATGAATGAATATACTTGACGAAACATTTGAAAATGAAAAGTTTTACTATGAAACCTTAGCCAGTTGTTTTTTTTTTATAGACATGGTCATCTAGGGTGTCATATTCATCACCAGAATTGTGGGTAAATATATTTTACTCTTTTTTAAATCAACCTCTAATCAATTTGACTATAATATGAAATGGTTGTAGTGTACAACACGATCTTGAACAAATTGTTATTGTACTTCCATCACATAGATTGCATTTTAAAAATACATCATTGAGAGAAAAATTCCACTCAAAAAACATTGTTGAGGTAAGATTCATAGTCCTGGACTAGTAAAAAAAAAAAGGTAAAGAAAAAAAAGTGGCAGTTGTATTACTAAATCAATACACATAACTTAAATATATTTAGCTTAACTTACTTTTTCTGCGATCCATCTTGGTCAATGAAAGTCATTGTCTTCTCACTGGCCTTGACCCCAAGCTGGGTGCCATCGTTGTACAGGACCCAGACCGCACCACTAGCATAATAGGATGCCCATCCTGTGTATGGAACAAACACTTGATACAGTGGTTCACAGCTTGATGATTGTGAACTGCTTGGGCTGTCGCTGTAATTGCTACTGGTTGACAGATCAAGAGAATTTCTTACTTGCGGAGGTAAAGCAAAGTCGTTATTTCCCCGATCAGAGCTGTTATCAGAAGGCTGTAAGAATTGTCTTTGAGGTGCGAAAGGAAAGCTTAAAACTTGCTGTTTTGAATCGTATAAGGGAAGACTCATGTTGAAATGATCTGGTTTTGATCTCAAACCATTATATGTTTTCACACTTGAAGAGTTAATAAAACTTAGGTTTCTAGCATTCTTTTTGGGTGTTCTTTGAATATCATGTAGATGACTGATAACATTGTACTTTTCATCTTCAAATGATTGCAAGTTTTCCGCCATGACTGGGCTATCCAATTGTGCAGCATTCAAGTCAAGATCTTCTATTTCTTTTTCAAGTGAAGATATGCATGGAGATGCTACCTTTCTTTGCATTTTCTTTAGACTTTCCGAATCGTAGTATGTAGTAATTATAGAACTTGATTGAACAGGATTAAAACAAAAAGCTTCATTTGAATCTAACTTTTCTTTGGTTATATGATTAGAAGATTGCGCTCCTATAATGCTGGATGAAGACGAAGCTATGCTGTTTCTTTTATCATGTGTTGAAGAGAATGGATCTGTCTTTTGACTATAAAAACTAAAATCGGATGAGGTGCTTATTGATTGCATGGATATTAATGGGTTGTCAGTTTGATTAAATCCTAAAATAACATTTTGCTGTAGAATTTTGTGGTCTGTACATACTAGTTCAGGATTTACACAATCCTGTTGGAAAGGCACTTTTTCATTTTCACCTGTACAATAGCCTGAGATATCTGGTTGTTGGACAAACAATTCACTTGTGGTAGATTTAAGCTGTGTTTGTGAGCTGCAATTATCAACATCAGTTGTGTCCGGACTTGTTCGTGAACAATATTTGAATTTGTCGTAGCCTTCAGACATACATGGTGCTTTTAAAACTTGAGCAAATTCTTCATCTTTTCTAGGAAGACATGAGTGAGGAACAGTGTCAAAAGCACAAGGCACTGGAGGAACCGGGCTTTTGTTGTCGTTTTGTTTTTCATAGACATTTTGTGTTGCTTGAGGTATAAGAGTATTGGAGATATTAGCACCCGATTCCAAATGTGATAAAATAGGCTGACCATTATTTGACAGCTGATATGTTAAAAAGTCATGCTCTAATTGTGGTACAAAAGAAAGGTTTTGATCTGTACTCAAAGTGTGAGACATGGCAGGTGGAGATAAACAACCCAGTTGTTCAGACACATTCGTTGGAGCTGATTCCAATGTCGTTATATTTCTAGACTGGCCAATGGATTGTTGTGGTGTAATCATAGCTGTTTGACTTGAAATAAAATCACTATGAAAAGGAGGGGAAACAGAATTTTCTCTATAGTGATGAACGTGTTCTCTAGTGAGTACATGCGAAGGTAAATTTGAAGAAGGAACACTAGTTAGCGATGTTGACTGAGGCAATGGTATAGACACAAGGCTTGTGCTCCTGTATTAGAGAAATAAAACAAAGTTTGAATCATTTAAAATATAATCGGAAACAAATATCTCTTTCATATTCTATTCATGAACTAGTAAAACCAAATCTATGTTACAAGAAAGAATCAAAATTTTATACCCAAAATCTGTTATTCAGCTTTGGTTTTAACTAAAAGTGTATCATTTATTCATCATAATACAGGTTATGAACATTTTATCATATATTCAAAAGGTAATGAGTTTCAGCAAATCTTTAAAAGTTCTCTTTTCTTATGTGAATGAAATACATTCAGCTTGACAAAATGTTTTGTGACAAAAAGTGAAAAGTGAATGCATCAGGTCTCTCACTGTCACAATAGTTGAAATCAACCTATAACTTACGTTCCAATTGTGAGTGGAAAGAGCTCAGGGGATTCTCCTCTTGTGTTTAGGTTATTGAAGGATTCTTCAAGAAGTAAACATTCAGATTCACACTGAAAAAAATAATTTGTAATAAATATGATATCTTATGGAAATAATTATAAAAATCATTACAATAAATAACGATGCAAATAAGGAATTTTACACTAAATTTGTTCAATCTTAAATTCTGAAAGGTAGCATTTACATCATTCTCTGTGACTGTTGTAATCAAAACAACAAAATGACATGTTTCCTAGACAAACTGAAATTTCTTTTTATTCTGATGAAAACTTGATTTGAATTTCTGAACATGAAATAAAAAACAAACAAACCAACAATAATTGGATGTAAACAAACCTGTTTCAGGTAATAAAATCTTTCCAAAATGTATTCAGGAACACTCTCAGACAGGTTATCAATTCCTGACATCATACTATTCTCATCAGAATCTGTTATATGTACTTTTCCTTTGCTGAGTAGTATGGACATGTTATCTGGAAATTGAAAAAAAGAAAGAATGTGAGCAATCTTTTTTCATTATCAATCATTGAGGCAATAGAATTTAAAATCTTACACATTAGAGGGAAGAATGATTATCATTGTGAATGTGAAAATTTATGCATTGTTTACTTAAAAATTCAAAGCTACAGTAAAAAGTTTCAACCAGGGATGCCAATCGACTCAAATGTAATCATGAGGAAAATCTGCTTTGAACTAGGTATTGCTGTCTTAAGACTGACTTCACCATGAGATATTCAATAGATTCAAGAATCTGAATCTTTCACAAGTTAGTGAAACAAGCCTTAAAATTGTTACATCGCTATATATCATCATTGACAAAAAAAAAAGAACAACAAATCAAGATTTACAAATAGAGAAAACTTAAAGACAGCGTACCATCATGAAATTCTACTTGAAAATCTGGTGCTGGAGAGTTTTCCATGAGCTTACACTTTGCCCTGTCTGTCATGAGCACAATCTTGGGAGTTCTTGACTTCACCAATTCAATGAATCTATCATAAAAAAACAACAAACAAATAGATTTTAGTATGTTCCTTGCTGTAGTGGGGGTTTTGGGTTGATGTTTTTTTCTAAGGCAATAGCATGTTTTTTCAGCTTGACAGACTGATACAGACAGTGTGTAGTGATACCGACAATACAGTGGTTGCACTAACTAAGACATTTACAAGGCATGCATTACGACACTGTTATAGGAATACTGTTATAGACATGATTACATTCACACACTTATTCGTTATGAATATTCTCTGCTTTATTATAATTCTTCCTCAAACTCAGAATCTAAACCTTTTATTTTTAGATATCAGTGTTCACCTGACCTAACACACTTATTTTACTCCAAGATTTCTTCCAGTATACACACATGGCGCAACAAATTGTTAGAATAAATGTAATTTAGATTTCTATATGTCCTTAGGAGCCTTCAGGCTAAGCCAATTTCGGTAGCATGAAGCGAAGAAGTGACAACTCGCCACTTTCTTGACAGAATGCTGGTCTTATGCAATTTTCTACACAATGAAAGAGATATTGTGTTTGTTTCAATAAATTTGACAATTCTCATTCTAAAATTCTTTTATGCTTTAGCAATCACTAAGATTATAAATTGTAATTTTTATTGTCATTTTGTTGCACATAAACACATACTTATCATGTCAAGACAAAACGTACCTGTAAGCATGCATGTATTTTTTCAAATGTTTCTGTGGTAAATCGGGAAAGACAAACTCCTGGCAAGACCAGCCAGACACGCTTCCATTTCCATCACTATTCACAACTTCCAGATTATTTTGATATATTTGTACCTGTGTAAATCAGAGGAAAAAGCAAATATTGTTTTTTTGTATACAATTCCTTTTAAGCACAATATTAACAAAGCGATTATTGTATTTTATCCCAAACTCTGCCAAAAATGTATCACTTGTTAAACTTCATTCATAGGTCCTTGAACAAGAAATGATCACGGTTTAGTTTAAATAATAATTCAAAAAGAGCAAATTTACATATATAGTTTGATTTTAGTTCTGTTTGCTAGTTTGATTTATCAATTCACAATTCAGTATTGGGGCCAGCTCCTTGTTCCACCCCAAATGTGGACAAGATGCCTACAATTCTAAATGAAGGCATTCCAATCACCACATGTGACCAAACATAAAGCTGGAAATGCTATGGATCCAGAGATTTCAGACAAGCCGACTTATTTGCACCATGAACAATATACTGAGCATAGTCATTATCATAAAATTAGGCCAATAAATAAATCACTTTTCTATCATGCCTTATGTGGCAAAATCTGCTCAGTTTCCTAATAGGTGAGGAGTTTACTACCTCATTGTGCCATTCAAGGTTCAGGGCACAGTGGGCTGATCACCTACTTGCCTTATCTACCTGATTCAGAGTTTTTCCACCTCTGTGTTCAGCACTGCTGGACATGGAGCTGGCCATAACACCATAATGTGGTTTGGATAACAAAACAAAAAAAACTTTTCTATCCTTGTGGCCACCTTTCACCTAAATCAAAATATATTGGAATATGTTTTTGGTTGTTTTTGAAAAAAATACAATCCTTTTTTAGCAAATAGGATTTAGTTAAGACAAAAATAATAAGTAATAATAGTATTAGTATACCTTGACGCCATTTGCGCTGATGTAAATCATTTCTTGCACCAATTGAGTCCCATCTTGAGTGCCTGATTGGGGTTTGGCCAAAATTTCCATGGAAACATCACCATTTTCTTGAATGCTCATCTGAAAGGGGAAAAATTGACTTCACAAAGAGCAAAAAAGAGTACACTGCCTTACCCTGTCTTCGGTATGCATCAGAATTCAAACTGACTCTATGACTCACACTTTCTTTTCATTTTCTTCTATACCTAGTTGTTTTTTTTAAGTTCAAAGAAATTCAAAATCAATTTGGCAGCCGCAACCGCATTCAAGGAAACCATAGCTTGGACAAAGTTTACCAAAAGGTGTCTTCCAATATATGCATGTTGAATGTTTTCACTGGTAATACTTACCACAGTTCGACTGGTCCTTTGGCAAAAAGGCTTCAGCCGTTGTGTATTGATCATAAGGGCTGGTGACTCCATATCATTTGAGGACTGATGACCAAGATCTCCTCAAAGAGAACTGTGGTGATCAACAGAAAAAGAAAGGTTTATGTTATTTATGAAAGAAAAACCACTATCTTTTTCTTCATCTTTTTACCCTTAGTTCAAACAAAATGATCTAATAAGACACACACACACACACACCTACACACAAACGCACCCACATAGCCTCATACACACATATATACATACAACATACACATACTGTATACATACCTATTATGTATTTCAAACATTTCCAATCTACTTTGTCTCTTAGTTCTTCTCCATCCCCACTGTCATTTTCCACCAATTTAATCATTCATTTTCCCGTGTTTTGTTTATAATGCCAGTAAAACACCCTCCCCATTTACAAACTAACGCTAACATTGCTCCTCCTTGATGAACAATAATAATAATAATAATAATAATAATAATAATAATAATAATAATATGCTACTGTGACAGCGACTGATATCAATGTCCGCATCCCTTCGTCTGTGTCCATTCTGTATCCATTGGTTTGAGCGATGCAATGGAATTTCCTGTTATTGTATTGACGTCATTACCCATCACTCGATTCCATGAGAGTTATCGATTTACATGATATCATTGGTGTCCAGATGTGTGTTCAACATTTGGTACGGTGCAATCATTACTATGATCACCACCACCACCATTACTACTACTACTACTACTACTACTACTACTACTACTACTACTACTACTACTACTACTACTAC
>JARBEQ010063182.1:0-24986 GCA_030265355.1 Tritonia tetraquetra | reverse complement strand
ATCCAGAGAAATCCAGCCTCATGATGCTGGCCCTACACTGTAATGGTAAAAGGGACTGGATAAGAAAGAAAGAAAGAACAAAGGTGGAGCTATTGTTAGACTAGCATAATTTGTGACTGTCAACATCAATATAAATATAATAAATGATTCATAATATGAAGACTTACCTCTTTTCTGATCATGGTGTCATTCTTGTAATTTGAATTATTAGCATACCTCAGTTTTCCTGGAAAATATGAAAACAATTGAGTTCACAATTGATAGGTGTGCTTGGTGGACCCTAAACATACTTTTTAGTGAAAAAACAAGAACGTCGTTACGACGGTCGTAATGAAACACCCAAATCACTCCAAATTCTAGAACAAAGAGGGAGGCTTTATTCTACAAAGAGAGCGTGAGATACCAGCAAACAATGAAAAATACAGAGGAAGACCTATCGCCACTCTCCCAGTCACGCTAGACAACAACCTAAAATGAATGGATGATATAATTAAGGCAAGCAGTCCGTGCCCGAAATAGATCTGCCTAAACCCTAAACCCAACCCCTAAAGTACCTTCCTAGTTCTAGCTTTGTGTCTACATATGTATAGATAACTTTCTGACCTTTCTGCCACCTCGACATCGACTGTACTGTTAATAGGACTGCTATGTCGACCGGTAGATATAGGGGTGCGTCGGGCAAGGAACTACTTCGTATAATTAAAGGCTGAAATCCAAGAGGATTTGAGAAACATCGCCACCAACAGGAGAGAATAGCAAACACTCACCGCAGTCACAGAGATAAAGAGAAAAGCCAAGGCCATGAATTCAGTCGACATAATTGACGACAGGCCTTAATTCAAGGAAAGTCAGTTTACTGTGTTACAAATTGCAGATCCAACAAACACCTTAGCCTAACTATCTAAGTTTAATTGACTTATGACCAGAATCTTTGCTTTTTAAAGGGTAAAGACGAAGCAAAGTCTTAAATTGTGCTCAAGGGGAAAATGTTGTACTTAACCCAGTTGTAAAAATATAGACAAAAATGCGTGCACAGATGAAACATGTTTTAAGAATAATAATGCCCCTTTTCTTAGATTTTAGAACATACATGGCATGCTGGTGGGGAAAACCTTTTACTTTGGACTTTGGATAAAATACTTCAAAATTATAGCCAAGCAATTCATTCAAAAGACTAAGAAGACATGAATCTTGAATACTTTTATTTTTTTATTATCCAGTTCCCTGTTACCACTACAGTGTAGGGCCAGCACTATGAGGCTGGATTTCTTTGGATCAAGGTATTTCCAAGCAGGTGATCAACCCACTGCGACCATTGTGATAGGAATTAATTTTGTCCGGACAGTGGCCTTGCGGCCTACTCTTATCGATTTTTAACTGCCAAGGGTTCTTTAGCGTGCGCAACGTGCACACACAGGACTTCCGAGTCTGTCTCCGATAGGACTAGTTTCTTTGATCCCACCTACCTGAATAGGATCAGGGGAGTGGCATATTCATATATGTTTTCACCGAGTTACACAGAGAAAAATACCCAACGCTGCCAGGAATACCTGTACCCTGTACCTTTGGCTTTCGCTTCAGACTCAGAGGCAAGAACCGTACCTATGTGCTACTGGGACCCCAGCTTGAATACTGTTGACTCCAATAGCCCTCAAAGTTTCTCAAATCATCATTTTGATTCTATATTTTTTTGGAGTTCCCTTTGACTTCGATTGATCAACCCAGATTCAACTGTCAACAATAACAACAACATGCACCCCCCTCCTCGCCGGTAAAAATCACAACCATAGACTTATAACCCTTCCAAAATCATTACATCTTTTAGCATGGTTTAAAATATGAGAACTTATAATTCTTACCATCTGGTCTGAATTCAAATTCTAAAAATTCGTGGCCAAATTTTCCTTTATGGCCAACATAATAACGAAGATAAAAGTCTGTGGAGGCTGCCATTTTGAAGCGAACGCTGGCTGATCGAAAAGTGAAAGGTTAAAGAACAGAGTCAAAATTTTTAACACAGCATCAGTTTCGTATTTTCCGAATTTTGGGCGGGTTTATTTTTTGCTCGAACACAGTGATTTTTGCAAAGTTACATGAACAATTTTCAGTAAGCCTTGTATTTTTCTAATCGTTAGCGACTCCCAAGGCCCTCACATGATAATGTAGCTCTGGCGCCTTGGTATAAAGTGTGTATCCTACCTCAATCACAATTGTATGAACCAATAATTATTACTGTATGAAATAAATAGGTACATGGGAACTTAACCACGAGGTCAGCTTATGAAGACTCTTTCTTTATCTATTACCTTTTTATTACCTTTCGGTGTAAGGTTAATCAGTCCTTGAGTCGGGCATACGTCTATTTCTCTGAACAAATCCATTTAATTCGGGCAAGTAGGAGATTACCCCCACTGTACCTAGATAAGTGGTGGGGCTGCCACCTCAGGGCCCCTTACCGGGCCCTATGACCCCTTGGTCTGGATCTTCATTTGAGGCCTTCCCAATATGGTTTCAATATGGCCCTCAAAGTCATTAGAAAACTCAAGCCTCCCCACCACAACAAGGTGGATCACAAAGGCGAGGTGTTAAGAAGAAGTGAAGTACTACTTCAAGTAGATTCTGATATAGAGGCGCCAGTGGTCGAACGGATAGCGCGCTGAACCGGTCAGCGTAGTCAAGCCACTTTGACTGTGATCAGTGTTTGGATGAGTGACCACTCGAGTGCTGTGCCCTTAGGTAAGGCACTTTACTCAGCTTACCTCATTCGACTCGGGTATGAATTTGTACCTGGCCGAAGGCAGCAAAAAATCTTGTCAGAATACTTGTACAACAGGCATTTCGGATCTCGTACTGTATGCTCCCCAGGGAGGTAATCGGAATATTGTGGGCCTGTCAGGGGTAAATATGTCAGTGTAAAGAGCTTGGAGTAGTCAGTGATTACGCGCTATATAGATGTTCATATATTTTTCCATTCATATTGTAGAGAGAAGAGAAATATATTTTGCTGATGCAAAGAAATGAAGTTGTAATTCTGAGGACTGGGTAAAGTTCCTTCATTATAGCTAAATATACCTGACACGGAAAGAAAGAGATGCAGTTGAATAAAAATGGATTTTTTTCTATAACATGTCTAGAGAAAGTTTGTGAAGTCTAGGACAAGTTGGAACCTAATGCCTTCTCTTACTTACCAAGTTATCAATTTGATGTACAGTGTGTGTTTGCTTGTGTCTATGTACGTACGTGTTTGTGGGAGTTGGAGGGTTCTTTACCTAGTCCAATGAATAATAGATTATGTTGTTAGGACGTATCCTCGAGGTGCCCATCAACCCATGGTTTTCTCTGTTAGCAAAAGCACTGACTCAGTTGTAACAATCTAAGCTGCCAAATTGATCGATAGTTAGGCTACAAATTTCGTGAAAAAGAAAAAAAGGCGATTGAGTACGCATTATGGGTTAGCAGGTAATAAAGTTCAAGGTTAGTCTAGCCACATTAGAGCCAAAGGTGGTCCAGCAGTCAATAGTTGGTCGGATATAATATTATCATGTGCGTAGTAGAGAACGGTATAATATTATCATGTGCGTAGTAGAGAAAATAAAACAATAGAGTGACAATTGTGACTTTTCCGGAGGAAGAAGAGACAATGCAAAAGGGGAAAGAGGTTAAAACATTACGTACCATTGGACAGGAAGTCACGTTCACGGTGAAGAATACAGTACCGTAATTGAACTGGGAGTATAGGTAGGAGCCGGATAAATGGGAAAGTGCCAGAAAAACAGCCTGGCCTTTTCGACAATGGGAATCAAATCAACGCCAGTGACCGGCAACTCCACCCTTATTGATAATAATGATGATGATAACAATGATAATAATTACTACTAATAATGATTAGATGATGAAAGCAATGATGATTATGATCATGATGGGGGTGCAGTTGAACTTCCTTCACCCCCTGCTCCCGGGCCCATAATGTGTCCTTGTTTTGCTCCATTGCATTTTATTTATGTCGATTATTCTCATCACAGTGGGTTGATCACCTGCTTGGCTTAATATCTTGATCCTACAGAAATCCAGCATCATGATGCTGGCCCTACACTGTAATGATAAAAGGGAATTGGATAAGAAAGAAAGAAAGATTATTCTCAAATTCTAACTATTGAATTTTCCAAAACTATGCAAAAGGCACTAATGAAAATTATGCCCTACCAGCACGCAACATTTCTAGTTTTCTAATAAAACATGTAGACTTGTCTAAGGTTTGTATATTTTGGCTGGCGCGAGTCTTTAACATTTTTTTTCCAAGTAGTTCCTTGCCCGATGCACCCCTATATCTACCGGTCGACATAGCAGTCCTATTAACGGTCGATGTCGAGGTGGCAGAAAGGTCAGAAAGTTATCTCTACATGTAGACACAAAGCTAGAACTAGGTAGGTACTTTCGGGTTTAGGGGTTGGGTTTAGGGTTTAGGCAGGTCTATTCGGGCACGGAACACAAGCGGCCGAGGCAGGTCTATTTCGGACAAGGACCAATTCCCTTTTATCATTACAGTGTAAGGCCAGCACAATGAGTCTGGATTTGCCTTTTTTTTAGCGCGGATGCGCGTAGTGATGACCGCGATACGCAACCTGGTGTAGCGATGGCCCCGATAATGAATGATGCTTTTTTCCTTATTAGCGATGGTGCAATAGCATCTCCTTAGTGACCCACCTTTTGAGGACTATACCAAACAGGTCCAACCATATTGGGAAGGCCTTAAATGAAGATCCAGACCAAGAGGTCACAGTGCCTGGTTGGTGCCCTGAGGTGGCAGCTTGTTTTCGACCACACAGGTAGGATGAGAACCAATCAATGGCCTTTCCCCTAATACCAAAAGTGATATCTAATCTTTTCATAAGGGTATCATGATCGATTGTGTTGAATGCAGTGGATAGGTCCAACTAAGATTTTCTCTTATCAATTTTATCAAGAATGTCAGTGTTGATTTTTAACAAGGCTATTTCAGTAATGTGGTGGATGTTATAGGCTGACTGCAAAGGATCGTTTAGATTATTGGAATTTATATGTTTTAGTAATCTTTTCAATACAAACCCTCGAGAATTTTGGACAAAAATGAAAGGTTAGAAACAGGCCTATGATTATTTAAATCATTGGGATCAATACCATTCTTCTTTAAAAGTGGTTTAACGACAGCTATTTTAAAAGAATCAGGGACAGTGCCTGATTCCAGACAATCATTTATAATTTTGGTCACAGTAGGTAGTAAAACATCAATATGTTCCCTAAATAAAGTTATTTGTAACGGGTCTAGGTCACAACACTTAGATGGACTGTTCATTATAATGCTGCGCAAACGAGTCGAAAGGTGTTCCAGTAAAGAACATGAGCAGGGGTAGCATTATTACTAAGAAACTATTTATATGAGCTCTGTCACTTTAATTTCATAAATGAGCGACTCATAGAGACTACTATTGGATTTATACCTTAGAAAATCAAATTAATTGTAGGACATGGTCCAAACGAAGATGCATCAAATGAAGAAAAAGAAGACTGTTACCACCAGTTACAAATAGCCACTGATAACACCAGACGAAAGCAATAAATCATGATATTAGGTGATCTAAATGCCAGGGTAGGCAATAAGCATGAACAGTGTTTTGGAGCAATAATAAGTAAAGAAGGTGAACATACAGAAAGTGCCAATTGGGAAATATTACAAGATTTCTGCATCCGAAATAACCTTGAAATAGCAACCACCTTTTTCAAACACAAAGACATATTACATACTTTCATGGACCAGAGTTTCAGAAGATAGGAATGAAAAGTTAATAATAGATTACATAATAGTTAGCGGCCATCTATTTTATAATACCAATGACGTCAGAGTTAAAAGAGGAGCAGAAATATACAGTGATCACTTTCTAGTAGTAGGGAAATTCAATTTTGCTTTTAAAACCAAACCCAATAAACAGAAAGAACGGATGAGATATAAATTTGAAAATAGAAGAATTGAGAGAAATAAATACCAAATGCACTTTCCAAACTTAATAAAACCAAAAATTGAAGATAGGCAGACAGGAGTAGATATAGAAGATGTAGAAAGTATCTGGTCAATATATAAGGAAGCAATTGCTGAAAGTGCATTTGAAGCTTGTGGAACAAACGCTATAGGAGTAGGAGGCAATGATAAAAGGACTGCTTGGTGGAGATAGTAACACAAAAAGTCAAAGAGAATATAAACGCATGGAAGAAAGACTTGGCAAGTAAAAGTAGTGACGACATGGACGCCTATAAACTAAAAAGGAAGGAAGCTAAGGATGAAGTTAGAAAATCCAAGTAACAACAATGAAAAAAAAAAATAGAGAAAAGTTCGAAGAAAATTTCAGAGAATATCAGAAACTGTTTTGGGGAGCTGTAAAGAGGTGTAGACGAGGAAATCAGTGTCTTATAAAACATGTTGTTTTGTTTCGTTTTGTAATCCAAACCACATTATACCCCCAAGGAGTGTCGTGGCCAGCTCCATGTCCAGCATTGCTGAACATAAAGCTAGAGAAACTCTGGATCTAGGTAGATATGGCAAGTAGGTGATCAGCCCACTGTACCGCGAACCTTGAATGGCACAATGAGCGTCACATTTTTAGGTGTTGCCCAAGTTTTGGCCATAACAATATTTACCATTGCCTTGGTAGTAAACCCCTCAGCTATAAGAAAGCTGTGCGGATTTTGCCACATACGGCGTAGTTTGCCGCATAAGGCGTAATAAAACATGTTAAGAATAAACAAGTATATGTGGTTGAAATTAATGATGAATACCCGAAGTGTGGAGAGAAAAGTTTGAAAGTCTACATAACCCAGCCAACTTAACTAATATAGAAAATACAGAGAACAACAGCCTAAATAACAATAACAATCGTAATGAAAATGGTAGTACTGTACTGGTAATGAAGGAGGATAACAATGGCAGAACATATAAGTGCAAAGAAGGAAATAAAAGTTGGGAAAGCCCCGGGTGCAGATGGAATTCACCCAGAAATGATAGTCAACTAAAGTATAGAGGCAGATGAATATTACTTAAACTATGCCAGGCAGCTTATACAACTAAAATGATGTCATGCGATTGGAAAATGAGCACAATAATCCTTATTCATAAAAGTGGATCCACAATGCAAGTTGGAAACTATGAGGAATATCTTTACTAGGTGTACCAGGAAAACTATATGCTAGGATCTTAGAACATTGGCTCAGAAAAGGAGTAGAGGATAAATGTTGGAGTATCAAAAGGATTTAGACCAGGAAGAAGTTATAGGACCATATCCATACACTCCTAGCACGCAGGCAATCAAGAGAAGCAACATATAGGCCTAGATATGATAAGAAAGTTCATGCTCGCTTTATTGATCTACAAAAGGCATTTGATTGTATGGAAAGTAAAGAGTTGTGGAAAAACTCCAAAAGAACATGATGCCAATAACAATGTGATAGAAGTAATAACATAATTTTATGCCAATCCTAAAAGTACTGACCAAATTGCAGGGAAAACACCAAATGAGTTCAAAAGAGATGTAGGCGTTAGACAAGGTTGCATCCTTAGTCCATTTTTGTTTATACTACTAATGGATTTGATATAAACGCAATACAGAGGCATGAAGCCCTTAAAAGTAGGAATGTGGAAATAATAACCAGTCCAGCTTATAATGTTGGCATTTGCAGATGACTTAGTTATATTATTTGGAAACAAACTCAACAAGATCTACAGCACAACCTACATATACTCAACAGAGAATTAAAGAAAAGAGGTCCCAGTGGTGCAGAGGTACGGTTCTCGCCTCTAAAGCGAAATGTACCGGGTTCGATTCCAGGCAGTGAAACTGTCAGTTTTTCTCCTTGAAACTCGGGGGAAAACCTATATGCCACTCCCCTGATCCTATTCAGGTAGGTGGGATCAAAGAACCTAGTCCTATCGGAGACGGACGATAAACTCGGAGGTCCCGTTTGCACGTTGCACACGTTAAAGAACCTGGCAGTTGAATCGATAAGAGTAGGTCGCAAGGAGGCTGTCCGGGCAAAATTAATTCCTACCACAAAGATCACAGTGAGTTGATCACCTATCTTGATCCAGTGAAATCTAGCCTCGTAGTATTGGCCCTACACTGTAATGGTAAAATGGAATTGGAGAAGAAAGAAAGAAAGGTCTGAAAATAAATACAAAGAAAACAAGGACTATGCTAACTAGTAGAAAACCAAATAAACATGAATTCAAGCAAGAAGGAGAGGTATTTGAACAGGTTGATAGCTATACATTCCTAGGAGTAATGATTTAGTTAAATGGTAGTCTGAACGAAGAAATAAATCAGAGAATTAGCAAAGCAACAAAGGTGTATAGCCAACTTGGAAATTCTTTTATCGGTAAGAAAGAGCTAACAACCAAAACATGAATGCAATTTATTTACTCAATTTATTGCCCTACTTTGATATATGGAAGTGAATCATGGACACTAGGCAGTAGAGATAAAAGCAAGCTACAGGCAACATAAATGAAAACCCCAAGAAGATCAATAGGCAAAACAGATAGAGATAACATTAGAAATACTAGGATTAAGGAAGAAGTAAAAACTGAAAGCCTGGAAATGAAAAAATGATAGAAATGAATTAAGATAGTTTGGACACATAAACAGAATGAAAGATAACAGAATTACTAAACAAATGCTAGAATGTAAACAGCAAGAAAAACTACTTAGATGAAGACGAAAGGAAATTGACAGGATGCAGTTTCAGAAAAAAAGAGAGAATATAGCCTTGTACCAATGATACTATATATTATAATCATTGCTTGTACTGTAGAGGCAAAGAGGATGTCGCTGAATGGATCAATGGCGAAAGTTTGTGTAGCACGCATAAACCTTACACCGAAAGGTACTAAAGGTTTTTGATCAAGAAAGAAAGAAAGCGAATGGGGCACTAACATTTCTCACGTGGTTGTTTCATTCCACATGCAGAGTCATTTGTTCCGTGTGCCTGAACCCTAAAATTTAAACGAGTGAAAAAAAAAGGAAATAGAAATTAGAGTATGTCGTATCGACCTGATTTGGCATGCGTGCCAAGTGCGCTGCGCCGACTGTACCGACGCTAATCAATGATACTATATATAATCATTGGATCAACTCCGTTTAAAAAAGAAATATGATAAGTATTATACGGGAGTAGTTCCCCTTGCCAATATATCTATATAATATATTTCCCCCAGCGTCCCTGACTACAAGTGGAAATAATATCGTCGCCACGGCCCATTGTTTACCTGGACACGCACACTGCCAAATTATTGATACCTACCGGTGGGCCACTCGGGGCAAAATACGGTAAAGGCTGTCCACTGTAGAATATATATGCGACACTTGTTATGATTCATTACAAGTCTTAGATTTCATTTTGTTATCGAGGAAAAGTGTGCCTGTGCGTGTGGAGACAGATAGATAATAGTCTAAGTAATAGTGTATTGATCGATAAGCTTTGTTTGTGAGTTCATAGAATTTGTTTTAGGATTGAAACAAATGTTTTAGGAATTACAGTTATCATTAACTGAAATAAGTGTGTTTTATCATGGGTTGTAAACATTCTTCAACTATAAAAGTTCAGCCAGTGGGGGCCGCGGCTATCAAAACTGATAACACTAAAGCAAAATTGGGAAAAGAAGGCTCAACACAAACTCCCACTTTGGAGAGGAAAAACTTGAGTCGAGAAAGCACAGTTGATGAATATGAATTGGACGCGGAAGGAAATAAAGTGAAAAGAAAAAAGACAAAGAAGTTAGATTCACACCGAAGCAACCACAGAACACATGGGTCCTCTTTAAGTTTGGATGATGAGCGGTCATTAGATGGAGACCGTGGCTTCTCTGCCACGTCTAAAGCATCTGCTGATTCAGGCCTTGGTGGTGATGATGGTGTTAAAATCATCACAGAATATTCCAATGAGGATGAAGTCCGTCGTATAGAGGAAAGTTTTGTGGAAAGGGCTGATTTAGGTAAGGATATTCAATGTCATATTATGCTCATTTCATTAAATAATTTTTGACTTTATAATTTATGTTTGTGTGGGTACTTTTTACTGGATTTCAATAATCCAGTTTTTGATCTATTATCAAATCACAATTTATTTTAGTGGTCTAATTTTATGAACTTATCCGTAGATATGCTGTAGTACAATAGTCACTACCCAAGTGCATGCCTCACAAGCACACACTTCATCCACGCACATGCTTTTCGGGCTGACCAATTTTTCTCTTTCTTTCTTATCCAATTCCCTTTTACCATTACAGTGTAGGGCCAGCACAATGAGTCTGGATTTCTCTGGATCAAGATATTAAGCCAAGCAGGTGATCAACCCACTGTGAAACCGATTTTTCAATATATAAATAATCCCTTTCTTCCAGTTTTAATTTTACCACGTTATGAAGTTTTCACATTCTTGTTTTTCGGTCCTTCTACATTAAACTATGCTCTCTTTCATGGAACTGTTTTGGCTTTTGTTCCTTATCAATTCCTTTATACTCACAATGAAAATAAAGTATACCCCTCTCTCTAGCTCAATTTACATTATTGACAAAACACAGTAAAACAAACTGTAACACAGTTATTATTTTTATATGGTGTATCTCAAATCAAAATAATGGAAATCACTTAATCCTTAATGGTTCCTGGATTTTAATTCCATTTTTTGGATGTGAAGTCAAAATGTTAAATTAGATTTAACTAATCTCTTGTGTGCCCTATTGCTGCATGAATCACAAAGGTACATTTGATTCGTATTGACGATGCTGTGGAACATTTTTCGAGCCATTTGTTGATTAAGAAAAGGATGGCTGGTGAATATTGTCTATGTATTGTACATGTGACAGGCACTTGAACAGGATGTGTCTGAATATCTCTTGTGATTCCAACCCAAACCATAACTTGGCCATACCCTCTGTTTGAGACTTTGTGAATGTAATATTGTCGATAACTTTAGTCGGTCTGGGTGAAGCAGCAAATGGGCATCATGAGGATACACCTCGATTCTTCTTCAAAAGGATAGTAGCCCACTGATGTCTTAGCCAGGCAACATGGATTTGAACCCTTTGTAAAGGGGTCTGTTGATTATGGTTTTTTTTAGTAGAGGCAGCTGATTTCGTCGACACACTCTGTCATTTCAAAGGTGACAACAAACTGTGTGTTTGTAGATAGGGTCTTCACCAGAAAAGAAACATTCTATATGGTAGCCATTTTGTAGGTGAAAAGAATGAGTAAAATGGCCTCACCAAGTTTGCCACTTGTTCCTAAGACAAGAAAACATACAAGTAAATTGTAAACTATTTGCTGGGTCACATTGAGACAGGTTTCCCAAAGTACGAGAGTGTTATTTTAAACTAATGCTTGACATAGCAAAATATTGACAAAAACTTAACTTTGAACTTTTACTTTTATTCACATTAAGATTTGTCAAATGTTTACCCAAAGTTATAATTTTTACTCTACCCACATTCTGCAGTACATAATTTGCAGCATGTGGTGAGCAAGGTTAAAATCACAAGACAAAAATTGTGTTATGACATCACAGAGAATACTGCTCACAACAATTCATGTTTACATTTTAATTAGGTTTACAGATAATGAAATAGCAATGATTTAAAATGTATACTTTCTTTTGATTGTGAGTATATATAACTTTCAGTGTCAGTAATTGTTCTAGCACTATATGTTCAATTTTGGTATAACTAAGTAATGATTGTCACATATCTCTACTTCTTTTAACTCTAACAACTTGGCTACTATGAGATGTGATTTAGCTTTGATCATTCATTCCTTCCTTTAATTTTTAAAGTTCATTTGTGAATATTTTTATGTATCAGTAAGACCCATTTCTTCTACTTGATAATTATGTCGCAAATCCTGAGCGTTGGAAATAACGTCTAAAGTCAGATTGCTCTGAAATATCAATTTTCGGATTTTTGTCGAATTAGAAACTACAACATCTTATCTATCTAGAACATGAGTAGTTTAAGTGTAAACAATATTTTCTCTTAACATCCTCAAGCACAGTAATGTGCACCTGGCCACAAATCCCAAACCGCACTAAAGTTCACCTCTCTCGTCTGTAAACACTCTTTTGCCAACTGCTTTGCATGAATTCAATTTTTAAAAAGCAAAAATCAATTTTCCTTTCTCTGTAACAATTGACTTTCCCCTTTTAGCCCTGTCTCCCTGTGAATGTTTTTGTATTTTTTCAATTACTTTAGCATTTAAAAATGTCCAAGAAAAATCAATTTTCAATTTGCTTTTATATTTCTATAATTGAATTACAATTGGTTACATAATTCCCTGCTTTCTTGTTTGGGCCATAAACTACAACAATGCATATTATATGTTTTCCCTGATAAAATTCCTTATACCTAATTCATTGTCAGAAGTACTTATTCATTGACCTTTGAATGTATTGATTTGTGTCACTTGTGTCCTGTATGATATTATATATTTACTCCATACCTTTCCTGTTCTTTGGGTAAAACTTTGTTTCTTAACTGTTATCAAGATTCATCCGCATTCAAGGATGTTTGCAAAACTACGATGAACTTCTTCAGCATTGACCCAACAAACTGGGAAAGCACTGCAAATGATTGAAGCAGATGGAGGCAGAGAGTTCATTCTGGTATGGAAATACTCGACTCCAATATTGAGGACAAATACGAAACAAGGAGACAAAGGCGCAAAGACCCAAACCACTTCTATATAACAACATAGCTGGGAAATACATTAAAATGTATATAGTGACATTTTAAAAAAGTTATTAGTCCTTTTAACCTGCAAAGATTGCCCTGATTGTCTTACACCTACTTTTAGGTTGAAGCTAATCTCTTTCCTGCTGGGTGAAGTCTTCTTAAGCTCTGTTGAACTACCTTTGATATGATCACTATGTGTTGAAAAGAGTGTACAACTTCAAACCTTTTTCTCTTTCCTGCTGTCTGGATTTTAGATCATGGTTTAGAGAGAATGAAATTACTTTTTCAACTTGTTCCTTATTTACATTAAATTCTCCCAGAGAATGCCACAGTTCATTTCCCTGAACGGAATCAAGAGCTTTCTATTAATCTGCGAAACAGACACAAACATGTCTGAGTTATATCAATATGTTCTTTCACAAGTGTTCAAAGGGTAAACATATGATATTGCTTACTCCTTCCTGATCTGAATTCCGCTTTGATTTTCAACAATCTTGGTCTTTCTTTTTAGTATCCTTCCTCATGGGTGCCAGCCATTTGATTCAAACTGGATTTCCATTTGTTTTTTATTTCTCCTTCTGTTCCAAGGTATGAAGACGCATGTTCTTTGTATTGTTTCATTTTCCCTCTTTGTTTCCTTAGAGAGGACTCAAACAACATGTACTAATGTGTGAAGTTGGAAAAATTTATCATCAGAATCTATTGGGCTAAATACATTTTATTTACAGTTTTGTTTGTAAATATTTTTTGTTTGATCTGATTTTCTGTTTTTATTTAAATGTTCTTTCAGATTTGAATATTGTTGGCACACAGCTTTCTAACCGGTTGAGTGCAAAAGATAGAGCAAGACAAGAAGAGTCATCCATCCTCCAAGCACTGAGAGAAGAAGGACTTATAGCCAAGTAAGGAGAATTATATAATAGACCCGTTGAAGGGTAGCCACAGAGGCAACAGTAAATTTATTTTTTTTGTCTTTTCTATCAATGCGGTAGTGTACTGCCCAGGGTGTAGATAAATCAAAAGATTACAGACATTGTGGGCTGATCAGTTGCTGACATTGAATTCATTAACACTGCATTATGGATAACCAAACAAAATATGTAACATTTTTCTCAATTGAAAATTCCTCAGACAAACAGCACAATCTTCGGGTGGTATGAGTTTTGAAATTGTTGACAAAGATGCATCAAATAATCCCCCTGGTTTACCCTCGCTGCCACCCAGACAATTGAAAAAACTTGAGAAGAGAAGAAAGAAGAAGAAAGTTCTCACTGAAGAGGAGATAAAAGAGAAGCTTGATCGAGCAGAGAGGAGGAGAAAGGTAGATTTTTTTCTAATACTTAATAACTACCCTGTCTTTAAAACAGGAATTTTAATTAACCTCCTTTTTGTGCTAGACATTGAGTCAAGATGAATGTGAAAGTGAATATGTCTTTAAGATAATGATTATATATTTATAGTTAGATGAATGTAGAGGAAAAGAAGAAGAAGAAGAGAATATTTTTTTTTACTGGCAATGAAACAGAAGCAAAGACTTGTATAGATTTAGAGTAGATTAATTATTTTTTATATATTGATGATAAAAATATGGCCACCATCAGTATTGCTACAACTACTATTGATAATAGGATGATGATTATATTGCTAATAATAAGGAATGAGAGAAACTAGAGCAGTGTAAGTTGCTCACGCACACCATCCATGTTGCACGCACTGTCAGCCATTACCACTTGAATAATTCATACCGGTCTCACCTCCAGTGGTATCAAAGGCACCAAGGTAGTGGCACTGACAAATCAATACTTTAGTGGCAAGAGACCATTGAAAACAACCAAATTTTTACCCTTCCTCAGTCTATGTTAAGGAGTCTGCTGTGGCAGTGTTAGTGGACTTGCCCACATATTCGGAGGTCGGCAGTTCAAATCCTGGACAAGACAAAGCTATTTACCTGCTGTACAGGTTCAAATATGGAGATGGACTATAAACTAGCTGAGGGGGTACCAAAAAGAGCTACAGTAAATTGTTTATTGGCCTGTCTTTGATTAAAGCTGCTCAGAGTATTGTTCATGGTGCCAGTATAGAGTTAAGGACACAGTGGGCTGATCACCTGCTTGTCTGAAATTCTTGATCCATAACAATTGTGTTCAGTTGTGTTTGGTGGTCAGGGTACCCGCATTTATGGCAGGTATCTTGTGCGCCTTTCATGACTGAGCACAGGGCTGGCCCCAACACTGCTATGTGGTATACATGGGGTTTGATCAAAAAAATTGTAAAATAGAGATTCCACCTCTGTAAATGGTGGATATAAATCTGTAACTCTAAACTTTTAATCTTAATCTATTTTGAATATTCACATTTTTTCTTTCTTCGTTTCTTTCACATATAGCGCAGAGAGGAAGAAAAGGTCAATAAGATAAAAGTTATGGAAAAGACGGATGCCCTTAGTGCCCTTGAAAATTTTGAGCAATACAAGAAAGAAAAAGAGGTTCAGTTGACTCAAAAATTGGATGCTGTTTCAGACAAGCGACAACAGCAACTGCTTCAAATTCGTGAGAAAATGAAAGAAAGAGAAAGAAGGGCAGAGGAAGTACGGAAAAGGAAGCAACAAGCTTTGATGGAAGGTTTGTCAAATAACGGCATTATTAGTAATGAGGAGGAATATCCAGTGGGTGTTGAAAATCCAGCCTTTAACAGTAATGAGTCCTGAATCAAACTGACTTAGAATTGAGGAATGCATTCTCTTGTTTGTATAAAAATCATCATCTTAGGAGTGTAAAGGGCTGCTCAATACATGATGCAATAATACATGATGCAATGCAGCATGTATCTTCCCTTTTTGCCAAGGTGATGGGATGAGTCCATTTAAGAATAAGTTTTTACAAGACTGAATGAATGCGCTTGGTATTTTATCTGTTGATAAGATAATAAAAGTGGTCTTTTTTTCCTATTAAATTCTATCCTATCCCATTTTTTCTGTGTCAAAAGCGCCCTCTAGCCTAACACACCCAAACAATTTAGTTTGGGTCAATAAAGGCTAAACGAAAGTAAATGGCTTGCTACTTTGATCTCATTGAGTAAGGTTCAAACAAAAGTAGGTAATCATTGCCCACTGAATATTTCACTTTGCTTGAATAGGATTAGGTTAATCCTAATCCTATTAGCAGACAGCCTAACTCAAAATCATACTAATACAATCTGGTCGTGATCATTAATCAGCTATTACAGAAAACAATATTTAGGTTACTTGTCGTTGTCTTAAGGCAACTTTGGCAAGATCTGATTTAATAGGCTTAAAGCTTATTCTTGTGGGTGCTTTATTACACTTAAGAAAACTTGAGTTTCTTGCAGATGAATTGAAGAATGAAGAATGCTAACATGGTCATATTTATAACCTGAGTGTGAATTTTGACAAAATCCACATACTCATAATTTCATGTATATAAAAAATGCACGGATTAACCCTAAAGCTTCTTATTCCATTTGATTATCAAACATTCAATGCAAACCCTGAGATTTTTCACTACGATTGCATTTCTGTTACCTGTGAACCTCAGGATATTCCCTTTCTAAGGCGTATCCCGACTACTTTTGCTTTTGTTTCGAAATATAGAAAGAAACTTCCTTTGTTCACAAAATAAATGACCAATCAAAGTTTAAAATCTATTAATAAGAGAATCATGGGTATAGAAGACATTACCTAGCCTTGCTGCAGCGGGGAAATTGTTTACCGTCACGCTGCCTGTTCCCGGCGAGCTGCACTGAATGTGATATGACTGCCTCGGCGAGCTATGCCTGTTAGGATGTTGTCTGTAATGCAATTCTAGGGTTAAGTTTAAAAGCCAACACAAACATAAAAATCATGTAGTAATTATTAATATGGTCAATCTACTCCCTTATAAACAATACTCTACATATTAATATGATGAAAATGGAGCTGGCACTGAAGATGATATGAATAAACAAGGAAAGAATAATGTAACAGTGCCAGAAAAATAAGCCTTAGAGAAAGAAGAAAATTTACATGTCGGCCTTGCCAAACTTTTGGAGCGATATGAGGAAACCTACTTGACCAGTGAGCCACCGCCACTCCTGTTTCCTCCTATCGCTCATAATATTTGATGAGGTCGGTAGGCGTGGATTTGTTTCCCCACTTTGACATGTCAATTTTCTTCTTTCTCTTCGCTCAATACTCTACATAGTAATCTTATCTATATTTGTCTTTATTGCCAAGATTACCTTATGTTAAAAGAGAGCTGTAAATTGTACATATGTAAACATCGGTTTCAAATATTTACAAGTTTTTCACAACTTCAGAACCCTTCAGTTTTAAGGCTTTAAACTATCTGCCAATATTAAAGATAGTAACTGGCAGGTGTGAGACATGAGCAGCAAATTTATCACACATTCTTCTATTCCTGACATTGTTCAGGTTTACAAAAATATTGTGTACTTCTAATTTCCTTCCCTCCATTTGTTATCTTACTCTCTATAGTTTGAAGTTTAATGCCCTTTTTAACACATAAAGGTCATATCAAAAGCGGTTCAACAGAACCTTAGAAGATTCCATGTGAATCTCCAGGGCAGAGCCTCAAAAACTCTCAAAGGTCCAGAGAAAAAAATTCTACTCTGGGTGGGACTTGAACTCCACACCCAAAGTCAAATGGCTTAACTACTGAGCTAGGGATGCCCCCATCTCACTCTCTACCTCTCTTCATGTATTTTCTCCACCTCTCTCATATTTTTATCTATTTACTCACTGTAAAGAGAATACAAGAAATTAGACCGTGAAAAACTTTCATGCTGCCTATATTTATGTGAATTTACCTTTTACTGTTGTTCTTTGATATAATGAACACGTTTTTGTGAAATATGAATATGCAGAAAGAGAGAGTGTGTGTATGTATTATGTTTGTGTTAGAGAGAGAGAGAGAGAGAGTGGAATTATTACAACAGAATGATCAGGTTAGTAATTTAATCAGGTCATAAAATTATTGGTGGATAAATTGTAATAGTATTATAGAGATACTTATGTTATAGAGGTGTTGAGTCAATTAATTTATATCTCAATTGGATGTGATAATTATTATTTCCTTTTACTCAAAGAGATTGGTTGGAGTGAGTTTGGGTCTAAAAAATAAAACAAATATTTGAAACAATTTTAATCAACCTCCATTAGAGCAGGTTTGTTTTTAGAGAAATGATTCTCACAGCTTTAGCAACTTGTGCTGAAGACACAAAGCAGAGAAATACTGTTGATCTTTTGCAATATTTTGTTTTTCTTCTTCTTTTTTTTGGAGTGCAATGTCTGGAATCTGAATGTATTGTGACAGTAGCATGTTCCTCACCTCTTTCCTTTCTAGAAAAATACTCTTCTATTTAGAATCAATCTCAAATAGTTGTTTAGAACTTATGATACAGCAAATAGCTTTCAGGGGTTGTATGTACAAAGTAATATACTTTTTGTTTATCCAATGATAAAGTGCTGTTCATATAATATTTATGCTTTTTAGTGAAGTTTTACATTAGAATTGCCTCTGAAAATGCCATATTATCTTGTTGATGTGTGTACCCAAATTCAATGTTGTTTTTATTCACCAATATTCAAGATTCCATACGTTTTTACATTGTACATAAAATGATTGAACATTGTAAAAAAGTTTTCCTAACTTATATCTCAACAGTTGAAATAATGTGTTTATATATTATGGCAAATTTTCTTGCCCATTTTTACATTGTGAAAAAAATATCTGTGATACATCAAATAACGCAATATGATAATCTATAACTTTACCAAAATAACAGCATTTTCTTCTTTAACAGAATTTATGGAATATAAAGTACTGAATGCTATATAAAAGAAAACAAACTGAACCTAGCATATTTTTTTAAATTTCACAAAGAATGTAGTTGTTTATTCTGAAAACTAATATGATTGGGAATATTGCCTAGGCAAAAACAAAATATTTGAATATTTGAATTGAAAAGATAGATTTGTATATTATCATCGCTTGCTATACATGTTTTTATCCTCATCCAGTGTTGAGTATGAAAACGTTCATTATTATATAATTTTCTCACAAAATTGGAGAAATGGCAAAATGTTAATCAGATTGTTAAGTATTATCTAATGTGCTGGCCAGAAATCCATCCAACCCGACAGTATTATCAAATCCCCTTACTTATGTATTTACATGAAGTCTTTCTGGACAAGAAGATACCTCATGGAATGTGAATAATTCATTAGGAAACAAAACATGTTTCTAAATTTCCATTTCACTTTGTGTATGTACATGTAAAAGTGTTATGATTGTCAAATAAATTTTTAGAAGAAAGATCTAGTTTTTCAGTGATTGTCTCAAAACTCCTTTTTTTTTCCCACATCACCATCCTTTCACTGTAAAAATCTTATCTTTCGTTTTCATGTAACTTTTTATCCTTTAATATCTTCTTCTCTTATAGTTTAAATTTGTTATTTTTAAGCCTGTGGCAACACATTTTAGGTCAGGCATGTCAAACTGAGGGTGCTTTAAAGGACCACATATTATGTGTTTTTACGAGGGCCACACAAGTAATTGTGAACATTACAATTAATTGAATCACGCAGTAGAAACCTTGTAGCAGACCGCATGTTTGACATGCCTGTTTTAGGTTGTATCAAAGGCAGGATCTCTGATTTATAGTCCATCTCCGATAGGACTTGATTTGATAAGGAACCTACAGGGTCAGAGCCATGGAAACTCAAGATCAAAGGAAAAAATCTCAACATTGCAGCTGGGATTCAAACCCAGTATCTTCTGCTCACAAAGTGAAAGAGTTATCGCTAGCTCCATTAAAATATGATTTATAATAGAGAAAGTTGGTAGAATGAAGACGGTATGGACACGTGATAGGAATGATAATGACAGCACAGTTGACAAGGCACAGACCTCCCAAGGCTCCCCAGATTATGGGGAGTCTCCCCGTTCTTTTTAGCTAAAACCAGGTCTCCATAGATTCCTCTTAAATCTCCCCGCTTTTAGTCATCCTGTATAAGTATTATGTAAATAGTCTATGCATAGTTAATTTTTATTGACATTTGGATTGTTGCTGCAAAAAAACAGAACGTCTGAATGCACTGCTGGTTAGTCACGTATGTGAATTTGTTTGTATACAAAGTTTGTTTGTTTGATCGAACCCTATTAATATCACAGCGCAGTGTTAGGGCCAGCCCTATATTCAGCCACGAAAGGCACACAAGATACCCGCCATAAATGCAGACACCCCGGCCACCAAACATGACTGAACACAGAGCCAAAAATTCTATGGATCAAAGAATCTCAGACAAGCAGGTGATCAGCCCACTGTGTCCACAACTCTTTACCGGCACCATGAAAAATACACTGAGCAGTATTAATCAAAGACAGGCCAATGGGTACCCCCTCAGCAATTGATATAAACTGGGAGGTTCTACTACTCTGGGCAGACGTATATTAGTGCAAAAAGTAAACTTGAATACGTGTAATTTGATGTGTTTTTAGCATTTTGTACGGCGACCTCCCCATTTTGATGTAATCGCCCCACTTTTCCTCTCAAACACATTTGAAGCTTACAAGTTAGGAGGTCTACATGACAGTGCTTGGATAAAGAGACAGAAATGGATGGAGGTCTACACGACAGTGCTTGGATAAAGAGTCAGAAATGGATGGATAATATTCAGAAAGAAATGCAGGAGAATCCAGGTCACTGACACCACTTACTGCGGAAAAAAAAGAGAAAAAATATACACCTTTCACGATTTAAAAAAAAAAACCCAACAAATCCCAAAACATCCACATAAGAACAATATACAAAAGTACACTATGTACAGACTTAACAAAGGTTCCAACAAAGCTCTTTCAACTCATAAATTGTGGTTGTGTTCCATTCTATTGTTTTATTATACCCCCAAGGAGTGTCGTGGCTAGCTCCATGTCCATGCTGAACATAGACCTGGAAAAAATCTGGATCTAGGTAGTAAGGCAAGCAGGTGATCAGCCCACTGTACCCTGAACCTTGAATGGCACAATGAGCGTCACATTTTTAGGTGTTGCCCAAGTTTTGGCCATAACAATATTTACTGTTGCCGGCGGGTGGTGGTAGTAAACCCCTCAGCTGTATAGGTCTAAGAAAACTGAGCAGATTTTTCCACATAAGGCATGTTCCATTCTATGCAATATATCTAAATCCTGATCCAAACTGAGACGCCATGATTATCTCAAACTCAAGATGGTTTTGAGACAAAATTGCTTCAAAACTTACAACAGGAGACGAGGTATTGATTATTATGCAGAGGGTTCAATGGTCAATGAAACATGCGAGGCTACAAAGATTTATATAGTAACTCAACTGGGACAACATTTTAAAAAAGGAGAAACTAATCAGAATTCATCAACCATGGGCAGCTGCTTACATGGCTATACTGTACAAGTTTTAACACAGATATATTCCCTGTGGAATGCTCATCTTGTCTTCAGTTGTTCAACACAAGGATATTAACACTTGATAGTTTGAGGTCATGCCTATCAGGGCGGACATAGACATTTAAATATGTCCGTCTATAAAATTTTCTGCATATCATTCCTTGTGTCAACCACTTTTCTTGACTTCTCTTCAGTAAAATAATAAATGAAAATGTAAAATCTTCCCAAGGACCAAAAACGGACGTAGACCGTTTCGAGTTAACACCCTTTCTTCATAGCTAAAAAACAATGTACGACAACAAACATATTGCAAACCGATCAACTCTGAAGAGTTTTTAAAAAATGTCCAGCTATTTTTCTTTATGTGAACACTTCCCACACGGTCTAAAAATAACTGTGGAAAACCCAACAGATGAGCCTATTATCATGTGATCAAACAGTTCATGTCTATTGGATCTTTCATTATACTGTCTCAACCATTCAAGTCGGTCTAGGAACAGGAATTGATTGCTTTGCGCTTGGAGTTAACTCCTTGTGAATTTTAGTAGGAGTAGGAGCAAAACACTCATGTCCAAAATGTAGCATTTCACCACAAATGTTGATAACATAATGTATTGTAAAAGGTTGCTGTTTTTCATGCGTTTGTTATGTGACATGAAGTATAAACACAATTTTTTAATAATACAGATAGTTCTTTATGCCTCCTGTAAAATGTGTTTTTTCAAAGTTGATTTATTTGCAACCAAAGCCATCAATATTATAACATGAAACACGGAGATCTGTACAGTAAATAAAGGCTTTCAAAGCAGTTGTGGGTAGGAACGCACGTCAGTTCGGTGGAAAGCGAGGGTTATCATTCTATGTCCCTGTCTTTTGGAAGTTTTTACATTTCATTTATGCTTTAGTCCATAACCATTTCTTCCTCTAATTCTGCAGGTGTTTATTTTGCATTTTTTATAATCAGATGATTTCTCATTTTATCTTGGAATATATTCATAACATCTATCTCTAGCAGTGTTTTTAATGTTTGGGTCTTTTTGATATGGGTATATGGTTCTGTGGACTATATTATCTGGAAAGCCATCCAGCTGTGTCCGTGTCATAGTCATCAATAGCGATGATGAAAAGGAATGGTGAAAAAGTGAATGTAGTGAGCTTTATTGAAATGTTTGAGTTGCAAGTGTTAAGGCTTACAATAGACAAATTGTGTTCATTAATGTAATGAAAATAAATACACCAACAATAGAAAAAAAGCCCCAGCAAACAGAAATGAGTTGGGAGAAAAAGTAACGGAAGATGTAAAAAGAGAGAAGATAATATGTCAAAATCACAAAACGAGCACAGTCAGATGTCAAATTAATCCTTTCCATTTATTTAACAAGTAAAAAAAATGAACTTCGGAAAGCTGTAAATGTGTTTATTAGCAATATACACTTGGCATAGTATGGAATGGTTAGGAACAATTTTCATGATTTTCCTTAAAAATAGTACAAAAGTAATACATTTTTTACATCTCAAAAATATCTTTATATAGTATAGTAACATTATTGCAACAATTCATTGTGTAATATATCTTCCAATAGAATAGGGTAAAATGAATTCTTTTTTCTTTTTCCAATCAAATTCAAACTACTAGCTATGAAATACTAAAAATTGCTATAAAGATTTAATTCTGCACCAAAACAAAATACAAGAAAAAATATATATGTGACATTCCAATACAGAAGAACGTAAGTGGGAATTTATACGTTTGGAGAATTGGTATCATTATCATGGACGATGGTTTCATTTTCCCATGATACTCGACGTTTCCCATTCGGTTGAATGGTTGCTGAGATATTACCAAGTGAAGCTGGTAGTCGAAGTACATCATCAATTACCCTGTAGTGGTTTTATTCGTTGCCATTTCGAAAGCAACGTGTAGTGGCATAAGAAAACCAGGAATAAGTCGCCAAAATTGATAATTGTGTTTTCATTTGCCTATTATTTTCCTGTCATTTCTAAGCATTTTGCTTTTTAGTTTAAAGGTTCCCCGTTTTGAGAAAATGAAGTTTAAAATTAGAAGATGAGGATCTCATATAAAAATTTACTTTAAAGACGATTTGTTGTTCTATTGACACAGGTAGGTTATTTCAGCACCCACCACACGGCTCCAAACAAATCAAAGGTAACTAGATGCCACCCATAGACCACTAGGAAAGATACGCAGTCCATGGGTGGCACCCATCACTGGAGGATTTGTTCAAAAACAGTGCGAGCGACTTGTTCCTGGCTTTCTCATGCCGCCAGCACACAGATTCCCTGACAGATGTCCCTCTTTGTCAGAGGCCGTCACATAATGTATATCTTACTTAATTTGTGGTTTCATTATTTCTTAATGCATTATTTGATTTGATATTTGTGAAATAATGAGAAGCAGCACCAAAAAACTAGAAATTAAAATCAAGTGAAAAATATTCTCAACATACCCTGCGTTGATAATACATGAAGTTGAAGTAGTACAGGTTGACAGATGATAATGGTGTGTTCAAAGGGTACACGAAGCCATTGTTACCTTTGCGGTTATGAAGTACTATGAACCATTATCTATCTGGGTTGAATTTCTAAAAATTCCAACAACACAATATATGATATTAGATATGAAACCCTGTTGGAATCGGAATGTTATTCTTAATCAAACACATAACAGTCTAATACTAACATGAGTCATTCTCCAACACAAAATTATAACACTTCTAGCTCTATACACAGAAATACACAGTGTTATCTTCGAAATATACAACTGCTCTCTGTATAACCTGCAATGTGGTGTTATATATTTTTGGAAACAACCATGCAGGTTTTACAAACAAGATCTATAAATGTCCAGGGAATGACTCCAATAACGATGATAGTGATAGATGCCCTCTTATACAGTAACATTGAAAATAATAATTTTTAGGGTGTGTCTAAAGAAAGGCTCCTTGAGAAAACAGGTCATTTCATCAACTTTACAGTAAAATTAAGTAACTTTTTATGCTATTATGCAGCATCTACAGTACACATATAGATTCCTCTATCAGAATTATAGAAATTGGATGTGTTAACATTTGATAACAGTGAAGGCACAAAAAAGGAATATCATCATAACATGTTGATAGCATTTCATGTCTTCATCGCAAGATCATAGCTGCACTGGTAAGTTGTAAATCCATCTATCAAGGACACTTATTTAACAAACTTGAAAATTTGGGTTCTTTTATTACCAACAATAGATAATGATGACTTTAAGTACTACATTGTCATGTATAAGAGTCAGATACATATCAGAGTAAGTGTTTGCATAAAAATACAGAAATGATGAAAATCCATAATGATGATAATTGGACCTCGGATAGCATTATCTGTGTACAGAATGAACATGATGATTTGAAAAATAAATAAATAAATAAACAAAAAAGGTAGCAAGGCAGGACAGATGAATGATGATCAATTCTAAGGGAAAATCAAATGAGAGAATGCAGAAAATCTTAGCAGTTCAGTTTAGCTGAAGGAGTAAATACCTACATCAGCATTAAATGTGTTGTTCATTATGCCATGGTACTCCATAGAGTCCTAGTTCATTTTAGACTAATGTAATGGGTTGAACAAATGCATAAAAACACATCTATGACTGCTTCTTAGAATTATAACCTCTTTACATTTCACTTCTAAGTTGGTTAAAGAGCTAGCTCTGTTTACTATTTGTTTGTTTGTTTGTTTGTTGCTGTTTTAGGGCTCTATCGACACAGAAAGGTCATTTCAGCGCCCGCCACACAGCTTCA
>JARBEQ010063071.1:0-14746 GCA_030265355.1 Tritonia tetraquetra | reverse complement strand
CTATTAATAGTAAATGGGAAACTTCCATCATAAAGGTAGAGGTAGTTAGAGGTCGCCGCCCTACATGTAGGGCGTGCGCGCTCTTCAGTTGAAACCGCCTCGCCCTACATGTAGGGCGCGCACGCTAGAGTTAGTTGCCTCGCGTGTCAAACATGTTGGGCGTAAGCGGTACGAGGGATAAGATAAACGACTCAATCAGTTTTACCGTGGTCAGCAGGAGTAGGAGAGTGATGTCCCTTTGTTCGCCTTTCTTTGATTCAAAATACTTTGCTCTTGCCTTCTATTGAAATCGAAAAATTCCAAAACTGTAGTGAGTAGAATTCAAGCGCCTTTTAGTCAAAAACAAATCAATCCCAGGGAAATTTACTCTAAACTATCATCGCTCATTATATAGTGAAAAACACTCAGTTGTTTATCTTATGTATTTATCATCTTTGATATAATGATGTTTTGTAACATCTCATTATATTTTATTTTTACACCCTGTTCCATTTACAAAAATCATTTGTTCTATTTTTTTTTCATTTATTTGAGAGCAAGGTTTTATTTCAGCTTTTAACCATGAGAATACTTTTCAAGTGACTTGGAGATAATGAGAATTATTTTATGCTATTGAAAAGATTTGTTTGTTTTCTTTTGCATTCAATGTCTGCTTAGAATCACAGTTGCTTCATTTATGTTTAGGAATTGAGAGGAAAAGAGATGTCACTCACATCATCGGTATGTCCTTCTGTACTAGTGGGAATGCTTTTAGCTTCTATCTGAGGACTTTGGTCTGTCTTTTTTTAATTGGAGCAATAAAGGGAATAAATTAGCTCTTCTTTTAGCTATCACAATATACAATTTTATACATATATAATCTTCCTTTTTTTTCGGGATTGTTTTTACCCATTATCTGCTAATGTTCCAGTGCACATATATTGATTAGAATGTGGTAATATTTTATGATAGTGCAAGAGGAGGCAAAAAAATTTAATTTCTTTTTATTCCAATTTTAGTTAGGAATTATTTTGTAAATGAAGTGGTGTTTAGATCATAAAAGTTGAAATGGGGGTTCACAAAATTGTTATTTATCATTTTCTAACAATGACTAGCAAAATTTCTGCTTTTGTAACTTAACACTTTTTGATTGAATTCCTATCTTACTGACCAGTGAAACCATGTACTTTCATGTTCATATTATATTCCAAGTACTTCTGATTAAACTTAACTTAAAGAGAATATGAGGCATTGTGAAATTGAGAAATCTGAATGTCCTCTGATGATTTTGAAATTCTACAGAATTTGTATCCACAAGCTCTATCAAAAACAATGAAATTTTAATGGTGTTTTGAAACCATCACATAAACTTTTTTGTTTTTTCTAGCTTTTTTGTTTTAAGCGTATGGAATGTAGAGGCAAGGGAGAACAGTTTTGTGTAGTTTTAGATAATTCTACCGGAGACACTTGTAGTTATAGTGGTAAAAGTCTATTCCATGGCTAAATGGAAAGTGGACTTGAAATTACAGCCCTCTCTTAAGGAGCCAAAAAACTCAGTACAAAAGGAAATTAGAACAGAATTAAAAATATTTGTGTAGTTCTGTGAGCTATGTATTATTTCATATCCAACTTTATAGGATAGTCTCTTGACTTTTTCCCATACAGTTTTTGGGGTTTTTAAAAATATATTTCAGTTATCTGAAAACAGTTGTGAATTTTGGTAGTATTATGATAGTGGAAATTCATGTTTTTAGTCCTTAATTTGAAAAATTGGTTTTTGCCAGCCTTTGAAGTAGATTTTAATCATACTGCTTTTGAGTGGAAATAAAGTCTCTGAACAGTAACCTATTTAAAGGAAACATCATTATAAATGTAGTTGAGTATTGACCTTTATATTATGTTCTTAGTGATACAATTATCATTAATGATTCATTCTAATGTCTTGTTTGCTGAATGCTCTTTGATATTATTTGATTATAATGTGGAACTCCCTGGTGAGTTATATTTTGTTTGATATACCTATATTGACTATGCTATCATTATGACTTATTAATATATTATTCATATTTTAGAAACTTGGCCATTTTGTATCATTAATTCGTTTGTGGTGAATTTTCTAAGCTTTTATGCAACCATGATTATCATGGTATTGTACTTCATTGTCATTTTCAATCTGCTTTATGAAAAAGTTCTTGACTTACGGTCCTCACTTTCAATGACAAGTGAAAACATGTTACAGATTTTATTCATAATTTTTCATGAAGAGCCGTTGTTTATAGTATGCTTGACACAACAAGTTTCTGTCTTTGTTAAAACACTTAAACTGTTTTACTTTGAGGAGAAAAATTTGCTCTATTTTTGCGGCATTATATTATCACAACTGAGATAAATCCAAATGAATCTTAATCATTTCTTAATCTTTTATAGACTTTTCTGGTGACAGTCTGTCAACCTTTGACATTAATATGAAAACTCATTTAGGAGAGAGATAAAGTTTATTAGTTGTAATACTGTAAGAACATAACCAATGAATGAATTCAGTGGCAATTTGGTTATTCAAAATTATTTAAAATGTCATTAAGACAACTTTACCCTCTGACGGGTAAAAAAAGATTACTGGGATGTTATTCATAAATGTAATTGGAAGTGTTGACCTGCAGTGTTTCTATATGTGACTTTGACATAATGCAAAATTTGCTTTGTGTACATGCATTTGTTTGATTAGTGTCTGGTGATTGACGCATTATATTTACTCAACAGTTGTATACTCATCATCAAAGAATAGTGTCTACATCTTTAAGGTTGTCCAAGGTATGTGTGGCTCATATCCATATTTAGCCATTCTGCTTGGTCTCAATCCTGGTTTACCAATCATGATATTAATAAAACTGCAACAGCCTTACTTATCACTTATCCTATTATCCTTGTTTTAATCACCTAATATTGTAATACTATCAATCATATAGTTTGTTTTTTAATTATTACCTACCGTGAGAACATCATACACTAGTTTTCTTAGTACTTTTACATTCAAAACAGCTTAAGCTATCAACCAGTATTACAACTATATAGTGGCACAAAGGAATTTTTTTTATTTTGGTGTGAGGGGTTTGATTTCATTTTTTTTTTTTGGTTTTTAATTGAATTTTTTGTCTCTTTTTGTTGTTGGTTAAAAAGTAGAAACATGCTGAATATTTTTGAAAGGGGATTGTTGGCCCCAAAAAATTGGAAAAGGTTTTTTTTTATTCATTTTGACAAATAGTTTGGTTTTATGACAAGCATTTCAGGAATGAGCTCAAACTTGATAGAATTAAAGGGCTTCGAAAAACAATTATCCATATTGCATACACATATTTTAGTTCGCAAAATATGACAACTGTGTAAAAAAATTATAAAAATTGTTATCAGGGAAATCAACCAGTTTTACTTAAAATAACATGAGATTCCTGTTAGCCTAATTAGAACATGTAGTTAGTTCCCATATTTTTGTATCAAAACTAATGTTTAACATTATAACTGCCTCTTTATTATCCATAAAACTTTTTTTTTTCTTTTGCCCATATTATTTTCTTCTTTTTAAAAATTATTCTAGGTTCTGTCAGGAATGATTTGATACATTTGTTAATCAATTGTCTAAAGATTATATAGTCATTATCACATTAAGGTTAAAACTTTTAAATTCTTTTCAATTCTACCCGCCTAACATTTTTATAGTTCAGCTCCAAACAGAAACCCTATATTAACAAATTAGGACAGATAAGTTAGTATTACAGTATTTACTTCTGAGGTGTAAGGATATGGAATTATGGCCACAAATATATGTATATGAAAACTTCCAATTCGTGAAATGCTGAATTTTCAAGCTGTAAATTTCAAACTTTGACATGACCCTATTCAGTGTTCTATAACATTCAGTGGATTTTTTGTTATGAAGTGGAAGCTTATTTATCTGATACCAACAAAATAGTGTATACTTGCTATATCTTGAATGAAAACTATAATAATTAGATGAGGAAAGCGTGAAAATGCTGGAAAAACATTCATAGAAAAGTTTTGTCAACTGTAAAGAATGAGCCCAAGCTCTACCGAGTTATCCACTGCTCCTATCCACTAGTGCTGGCTCCTCTTTAGTTTCAGTAACATTCAGATAGATTAGACAATTTGCTCTTGTGTGTGACTCTTCTTCCAAGAAGTGAACAGTTGAAAACTAAGTCCTTGTCTTCAAGAGTCAAAATGAATATCCTACCAACAGAAATTCTCGAAGGAGGGTTGCAGTCTGTCAGAAATCACCCATGATTTGAGATTCCAATTAAAACCACTGTTTTTTCTACTCGTTTTGTTACTCTGAATATTTTGACAAGCCAACAGTCAAGATCTGATTTGATTCCTTCACAGACTAAAATGATCATTCTGTTGACATAAGATGTTGAAAAGTTTCAATTGGAATCTTTAATACCTGGACCATAAAGCGTATCAAACAAGACAATGGTAATACAAACCAAATGGGGTAGGCGCTTATTGGCAATTTACAACTAAAACCAAAATGGTACTTTATGATTCAGTATTCTTCCCCATGCTTCTTTATGGAAAAGCATGGGTCTTAGACAAGGAAGAAAATAGCACAATAAGAACAGCTATATGACAGCAAATGAAAATAGTTTACATAAAAGCACAAATAGAAAGACCGTAGCTTAGATGGTTTGGTCATGTAAACAAAATGAATGATGAGAGAATAGTCAAGCAAGTTTATAATGCTAAAACTTAAGGGAAAACCCCAAGAGATATGCCTAGAAGAAGATGGGAAGAAGAAGTAAATGAAAAAAAATCAGAAAGCTAATCTTAACAGCAGGAAAGGGGGTAGTTTGAAGTCTGGCTGCTATGACATTTCTTCTTCTTCTACAGGTCTACCCATACAGCTGTGTGGGGTTGCCGGTACATGGTTCTGTTCTCCATTCCCTTCTATCCTCAGCCATAGCTTCCTCTAATCCTACTGTTTTCATGTCTTCATTCATACAGTCCTGTAGCCTTTTTCTTGGTCTACCCATCTTTCTAGTTCCAATTGACATCTCTCTAACTCTTCTCTCTACATAACTTCCATCTCTCCTCAATATGTGCCTGTGCCATCTCAGGCGCCTCTCTCTTAGTCTTTAGACTTGGGTCCAACTTCCATTTTTCTTCTTATGTCGTCATTTGGTACTTTGACCAGTTTTGTGAGACCCTGGGAGAACCTTAACATCTTCATCTCTGCCACTTCCATCTGCCTTTCTTGTGCTTTGGTGACTGCTACAGTTTTCATTCTATGCAACATTGCTGGTCTAATGATGATCTTATAGATTCTGCCCTTTACCCTTTGTGGTACTTTCTTGTCACACATAATTTCTGTTAATCCTCCAACTGCTCCATCCTGCCTGAATTCTTCTGGCAACCTCGTTACCACTTCCTCTGTCCTCCTGCGCTCTTGACCCAAGGTATTTATTCTCTTGCACTTTTGGTACCTCTTCCCTTAGTAACTTAATGCTCTCTTCCTGGTGGTTACTTCTAATTCCGTATTTGATGAATTTACTTTTAATGTCTCATGTTTGCAGAAATGCTGTATTCTCCATTTCTACCACAATATTTTCAGGTATCATTTACCTCTGTGTATTTTAAGGATTGAAGCCTTACTTAGAACAGCATATTGTTGTGAATCATAATCTGTTTACATAATCCTAATTTCATGAAACTTGGAATATATAAGTTGTTTCTTTATGTCACTCACAGCCAGCATGTTTTATCTGAAGGTTTGAAAGAAGCAAAGGATTTCAGATTTTATGTGTTGCAGATGAATTTCTAATGTATTGTTTATTTTTATTTTTGTACTGACATTTTTCATTCTGATATGGTACATAATTTTACATTTATCAATCTCATAATGCACTGTATGCCTGAGATTGTGAGTGGGGAAAAGAGGACTATATTTAACATCCTGTATGTATAATAACAAATGAATAATCTTTATCATAAGTTTCTCTCCAGTTTGAATTTTGTACTTTGATATTAAGTCACCATTTATGAAAGAGTTAAGATGTTAATTGTTTTGCCTAATTGTGCTTCTTTGATTATCAGGACAAAATGCCTTTCTCAATCAAGATGGCCCAAAGACTGGAAAAGGCGAAGCGAGAACTAGATTTATTCAAATCTATCCCCAACAAAGCCAAGGACACCTACTACTACAAAACATTGCTTGATCGTTATTTCGGTACAAATCATGTTCTGTCAAAGCAAAATGCATTCTTCAAGTTGCAGAGAGCAGCAACAAGTATTTCATCAAGTCATATCCGTGATGACTTCCCACATGTCAAGTTTTCTCCGACTTTACCTCAAAATTCTCACCCTGAAGGCAGCGGCCACCTTGGATTCATTGTCAATCCAACAGACCCTTCCTCTGGAGCTTTTCCATTAGTGCTCCAATCCAATCAAGTGCCTTTCCAGCAACACATGTTATTACAGCAGCCTACAACTGCCTCAAATAACCATCACGTCTCCTCAACAGATATTAATGCAAATTCTGTAAGCCGAAATACTTTTTTGCAGACTTCGGCTTGCTGCATACAAAGCTTTCCTAAACGGTTGTAGTTATGTGTGGGATAATGCATATTTTTAGTTGGTGTGGCCTGAATATTCTACCTGAAAAGTGATTGCCTCAGCTTTTTTATAAATTACACCGTGTGTTGAGCTATAACCATTGTAAAAACGGACTATGCAGTTCACATTCTTATACTAGTAGGACAGTAGTTTTTTGTCTTTTGCTCAAAGATTGTCTGATTTTATATGCTGCATTTATTGTCACCAGTGCAATAGCTTTTAACTTTCCCTGTTGTAGCAAGTGAATGTTTTTTGTTTTAAAGTATGCTGTTAATGTTTCAGTGGACAACAGATTAGAAGTTCCATTTTGAAGTCGTGGATCTTAAAGTTATCAGTTTTTGTTTCACACACAGTAAGGTCGTCTCAAGGACGGTCCAACAAAGTTTGAAGATTTAATATGAATCATCAGAGCATTGCCTTGAAAACTTTGCAAAGTCCAGAGAAATTTGTTATTTTAAAGAGTAGATACAGTGTTTGGTTGACAGATAACTTCGAGTTCTCTGTTATTCATGATGCCCAAATGTTCATTCAGCTCTCTAGGTGTTGTTAAATTATGTGCTGAGCTGTATTCAATGGCATTTGCTTATGTGATTATTGTAGTCTGTGAGTAGATTATTCTTTTGTTTTAGTGTATAAAGAACTTCCTCTCTGTCTGATTCACCTATACCTGTATTGCTGACATGGCTGTTTCTGTTTGAAAACTGGTATAAATGAAATCTTAAACTGTTTCTACACCTATCAATTCTGCTTTCCAGTTTGAGTATGTTGTGCCATGTAAAACAAACTCAACTTGTTGTCTTACTACGTCTCAGCACTATATGACCATGACTGCAGACATATTTCTCTACTAACAAATTGAACAAACAAGAACATGCTCAGATCACATTTCTTGCATTCACTGTTGTCTTAAGGGTTGATCAACCTGTAGATATATTTATTCAATCTTATGGATTCACATTTTATTACCTTTCAATGTGCAATTTTCTATTGATATATCTTATATATGTTTCCAGTTTAAGGCCCTTACTGGGTAGAGTAATTTGATAGAAATATACAAGAGTTTATGAGGGCTTGATTTTCATGTTGAAAGGGAGTTGAGAGTCTGATCTAATTTTGTTTCCTTTGTGCTTATATGTCTATGATCAGTTTTGTTTTTCATTAGTTTTCGTTAGTTATAAAATGAAATGTTAACATGCTTACTTACTTGAAATTCATTACTCCCTGGGCAGAGGATTTATGGATGACAATTACATGCAACAGGCACATAAAATTCATCACTGAAGTCGGATTTAAGATTGTAATATATTGTATAAAGGGAAAATGTATTGTACATGCAAAACATCAAGGTGTACATAGTATCAGCAATCTAAATGACTATTATAATTTATTTTAGATGTACATATTAATATATAAATGATATAATGTAAAATGAATTTGATTAAAGAATGTTTTAGATAAAAGAATAAATGCTGTTCTCTGTGACTACTTTCATGTCTCTTATTAAATTTTGTTAAGTGTTTCTGAATTAGATGTTTACATTTTAACAATAATTGATTTCTTGCAGTGTTACCATTGGCTTCAATTATTCCTTCTAATTTTGTGTCTACTGTTCAAGATTGATTTGACCTTAAAATAAGTGTGTTTGTGTTAAGATTTTTGTTTGTCTTTTGAATTTTAAAAACCCTCCTTTCTAATTTTGTGATTGGCTTTAGCCAGGTTTTGCTTTATGCTTACAGCTTAGGAGATGATTGTCCTTTGGAGAATTATGTCATGAAAATTGTTGCTTTCTCCATGGGAATGAAAAAAAGAAAGGGGAGTGAATTAATACTTTTTTATGCTCACAGCAATATATGTGTTATAATATTATGTCTTTAACGAAATATATTCCTTGCTTTCTTACATTCATATATTCTGACTAATGATTTTTAATCCCTGATTAATTTCTTTTCAATGTATATTATTTAATGGACTTACTAACTTCCATATATTGTGTGCTCTCTGTTTTTCCAGACTGACTCACTGGATGCAACTCACCAAGGCACTTCCACTATTGCTCACACGCTTCATTCCACTAACACTGGCAACTCTTATGGCCCTGACAATCAGCCTTTGTACTCACCTTCCAGCCACGGCCCAAATAGCCTTAGTGCCTTCCGCATGCTTAGCACATCAAACACTGTGAATGCCACTAACTCTCTCCTTCACCAAAATAATCATTCTGTTCGTAACCTTGCCACTGCCACGTCTGCCCATGCCTCCAATCCTTCTCATTCACCTGCTAAACTTGATCATGAACTACGTGCCTCTCCCATTTCCACAGTCTTTAGTAAATCTACCATAATCGACCTTGCTGCTACCTCTCCTTTATCCTCTCCTCCTCCCTCTGCTCATCACAATCGAGGCAGAAGCTCTGCACCTGCATCATCGTTGTTTAAGCACAAAAATCATCGTTCACCATATTATCAAAATAGAGCACCAAGTCCAACTCCCACACTTACTGTCCCGTCTCTTACTTCTTACTCAACTTCTAATATTCACAATCGCTCTGGTTCTACATATCCTGCTCAACATATTGGCACTTTCCTATCTCCCAACAATCTCTTGCCACCATCTTTTTACCCTCACCCTTATCGCTCAGCTGTTAAGCATCAGGCATCTTCCTTCCACCAGCCCAGCTATGCACAGCGATGGCAGAACAGAGGTTCATCCTTGTCTAATTTGAATGAACGAACCCTACCTGCTTATCAGGTAAGGAAGTTGAACTGAATATGCTCTCTTTTAAATGTATTGCAGTTGTGTAGCTAAATTTTCGTTACAACAATGGTGGACACTGCTTAACTTGAAATCGCTTCAGTTGACTTTTGGCTATGTCGATTTTTTTGCCTTTGGGACAAGCACTGACCTTAGTGAAGTCCAACCTACCAGATGCGTTGATATATTTTCCACTCCTCCAATGACATCAACGTATGCATATTAGACTGTAGTCATAAGCCCAAAGATAAGACTATTTTAGATAATTATAGTATTGCAGAAAAGTAGATGGTTTGATTTCCGCTTACCTTTGATGCTTGTATGAGTTCACATTAAAGATTGAACACCTTTTTTCAAGAAAAACACCTTTGAATTGCACATAATTATCTCACATGCATGATGAAAGTCTATGAAAATAATTGGGTTTAAATTGTCAGGTTTCATTAATTGTTCCATTTTCCATTTATTGGATGGCGGACAGATATGCCCCAAATTGATTAGCATCATTATGAATGTAAAAACTCAATAACAAAACATCTATACAAAAAATTATTAAATGATCATAATTCCCTATCAAACCTGATGACCTTGGGAAATAAAAACTGTCAGTCCTCAATCTAGGCCGAAAATATCAATTGAAATTGTCAAACCATGCTAAATTAGTAAGAAAAAATTACAATTTAAACATGCTTTCATAGTTAACCCAGAGATAAAGGTGTTAGATTTCACCATTTAAGCTAAGAGAATTTATTCTGTGGCATCTTTTATTGATATGCTTTGGGAAAATGACTAAAGTCACTGATGGGACTTTAAGTGTTTAGCAATTAATTTGGTATTGCATTTGAAAATGATTAGATTTATAATCGTGTTATGAATATTTTAAAATTTCAGCGATCTAAGTTGGCTAGAAAGCCTCTTGGGGCAGCAGCCAGACCTGGCCCAGTTGCCGCAACTGTACAGGAAGTTGAATATCGTAGCATGGCAAGTATGCTTGAAACAGAGGCGGAAAGAAATCGGCTATTGGCCAAAACAGGCTACCAGCCAGAGTGGAGGTCGGATAATAGTACACCAGCACGTTTGAGAAATCTCAGTGCTAAGCACAGAGACAATGGTGGTAGGTCGATGTTTGAAATATTGTTTCTGCTCTATTGCTCATTTAGTTTTCAGTGATACTAAAAAAGCTTAGATTTTTTAGTGAAACTATTTTCTTTGGGGGGAGGGGGCAAGGTTGATCAGTATGATAAAAAAAATAGATAATAATAATTAGGATGCTAACAAAATGTGTGGGTCCATATGACACCTCATTCTAATGTGGGTCTTGATTTCTTATAATTGTTTTCAAACACAAAAGGCAAATCAACAACCGTTTCTTCAACAACTCTCCCCCTCTTTTTGCCTTTATTGCACAGTCATACACCCCCTCCCTCACTCTCCACCTCTATACCTTTAGAAACATCTGTGGAACTATAGACAAGAATAAGAAAGGCCCAGATGAAATCACACACAAAAAATAGGAAAAAGAAATAAAGTCAAAATCACAGATTGCACTGCAGAAAATTGTGGTAAGCAATGCATTTTATTTAAAGGGCCAGATTGTTGAAATATTATTTTTTGTTAAATTAATATCTGATTTCAGAACTCTCCAAATGCATACCCCAACAAATATCTCAGGGATTGTCTGTTGTTTCTGCACCAGCACCAGTCAGTCATAGACCAGATATTGTCTCTCCTAGTGCAGGATTTGCCAGAATGCCTCCTCCACAGGTAACCACTTCAATTTTATCTTTCAAAACCATAAATTAGTGCAAGATACAAATCAAATATTTGATAGATCTTATAATGCAGACAATCCTTTAGACATTGGCTTTCTTAAGACCTAAACTCTTTGTATCCATTTCAATAAATTTGTTAAAATTACTGTCTTTTGTATGTCCTTAAAACTTTTAGGCTCATTAGAGCTTAACCTGGTTTTGATAGCTTGAAGTGACCAAGTGACAATTTGTCACTTTCTGGATAGGCACTTGTCTATCACATAATACCTTCCCAAATCTCAATTGAGAACTGGCCTTCATTTCTACAACTGGGCCGAGTGAGGCAAAAGAAGTAGAGTTTCTTGCCCAAGGAAAAAAAAAGTGCCTGAAGCCGGATTCAAACCCACGACCTTTGCCTAGACCACTCAGCCACCTTGCCTCCTCTACTGCCTGTAATTAATGCTAATGCCAATTCAACTTCTTGTTTAAAAAAAAAACAGATGATTGCTCCTGATGCTAACCTTCGGTCTACAAAGACACAGCGGATTAGAGGCGCTTCAAACAGCATTCGACTGCGACAGCTTGAAATGAGAGAAAACCATGCCTTTGTTCACAGTTGATATGCACCTCATGTTACATTTGTTGCACAAATTGACGGTTTGAAATATATTTTTGGGAATAACAATGCCATGTTTTTTAAAGTCTCATTGAAAGCATTACTGTGATAGCTTTTAAAGATTTTCTACCTAAAGACATCATTTTTTTCATTTCATTATTTGTGTGGTGGCATGAGAAAACCAGGAAAAGCAACCATGTATTTATCTATGGCAAGGTCCAGGGCCAACTGTATGTAATGGTTTACATGTATTGGGCCATGAAAGCACATACAAGTGCCTCTATTTAATGTACAAGCCAATTTGTTGTCACAGCTTTGAATTCACTAATCGTGAAAATAAGATTTTGCTCCATAAGGCAAAAAACGTAGAAAAAAAGCAAACTTGTCTATGGTATGTTTTGTATGCTGCCCAAAAGATAAAGGTCTTTGATTGGTTGAGTAAATACCTTTAACATGAGTCTTGGATTTCAAACGGGAGAAAATCTGAAACATTTACATATCTGATGTAGCTTAATAAATAATGTTTACATGATGAAACCAATTTACCCTCACAAAATCCAAGAGTTAATATTATGTTTGTGTACTAAAATTTTGTTTTATTTTATGTTTTGAAATGCCATTGTAAAGTTTTAAGATATGGCAAATTTGATGTCATTGGTATCATTCTGTCCCTGGAAAGGTTTTTAAAAAAAACAATTTTAAAAGAAAATCTATACAGACCTACCTTACCAGTAGTGATAGTCTCTTGTCTTACTTTTCAATGTATGTTTCTTTGTTTTTTTAAAAACTCACTCAGCCCTTACACTGATATTATCGGTATGCCCACACAACAGCCACGCCCTAACAACGAGTATATTGTTATGTAGTTTTGCAAGCTCGCTAGTCGATTTCAGCACAGTTATGTGAGAGAAACTATTATGTAATACGAGATAAACCTCTTTTTCATAAAAAAAGACTATAATTACATGATTATATATAAAATAAGCACTGATAAATGTATTAAAAAAATTCTATGTTGACATGAAAATTCAAAATCTTCCTGTCTTGCGCTTGTTTGATCAGACTCGATATTCCATTGTTTCAAAACAAAATCAAAAAGAAATATTTCCACATGGTTTTTGCCTTAAATAATGAATAAAAAGAACTTCATTAGTAGATCAAAAATATTAGAGTAGCTTTCTCTTCGATTTGTTTGAGAGGTCCAATTTTCTTTGACAAGTTAAGTTTTAGTATATAAATTTTATTTCCAAGGTCGCTAGCCAAAGTCAACATATTTATGTGAAACAGCTATGATAATAATGATAACTTGTGATAAATGGTGAACCTAATTTGAATGAAACAGACTATTAGATATGAAAGTAGGGTCTACATGTTGGTCTGGATGGTCTTTGTTGTGGTCACAAATCTATTTTTAGAATGTTTTGTGACACGGAAATTTAACACCTTGCTCTCGATTTCATTCTATTCTTTCAATACCAACACAAAGAAAGAAACTTTCTACATGGCTTTTTATCTTGAATAATGAATTATTAAAACTTATTTAGGGCTAAGTATTTTGGGTTGGGCTTCTCTCTATTCACTTGAGTGGACCAAATCTCTGATCAGTTGACTTATTCGTATTTTACCTTTTCCGTTTTGTTACATTTTTCCGTCAACAATTACAGACAAACTATATGTACAGAAAAAAAAACAACACAGGCACAAAACAAAGATGTTTAATTATATTTTTGTCAAATTTCATTTTGATAGAATGAAGTTTAGTATTATATTAATATTTTTTTTAAGTGTTAAAAATCTCTAGGGAGAGCCAACAATCCGGAGCCTGAGTCTAGGGTTGACTGAGTTAAGTATTCTTTTTTTTCTTTCTTTTAAAAAAAAAATTGGACTTTTTTACATGCCTGCTGTGTCTTACTTTTAGTCCCTCTCTCTTTCCTATTCCTATTAAATTCTCTGTTTAGTTATCACTCTCAACTCTCCTCTCGCCTTTTGGTTTTTGCTCCCTGTCAACTTAACTCTCCCATTATTCTCTCTTTCATCCAATGTTCAGCTTGTCCAACTTGAATTTGAATTTTGTTGAATAATATGAACAGATCATTTTGTATTATTTGTCATTCTAAAAATAATTTATCTCGCATCATCACATTGTTGAAAGAAAAAATGTTTTTAGGCTGATAAATTGCAAAATCGTGGCTTTTATTTTTCCAGGAATAGATGGTACCATGAATGGTAACAGTCCTCAACAAACAGCATTATAATGTTTATTTATTAACTTTGTAAAAGTAATTGTTTGTCATATTATCCAAGAATGAATTCCAAATTGTAATGATTATGATGTAATATTTAATATGTCTTATCTATAAAAAGTCAATGAACAATCTCAAGTGACTTCAACTTTAAAAAGCTGAGAATTACCAGATGCCTGTCCATACTTGTACTTATTAATATAAAAGCATTTGTTTGTTTTGTATGTTTGTTTTCTTACAATTTCAAGATGGTTCTAAAATGTAGAAAGGAATGGAAAAGATATGCTGAAGAAATAAAACTGAAGTTCCACTAACTAAAAAACTGAGCTGATAGTTCATTCTTTAAATACTTGGCACATGCATTTTAAACTTAGAATTATGAATTTCACAAGATTTCTAATTTAATGAATCAGTGCAATACAATCAAAATGTGGAATTTAGTGAGAAAATCTGCTTTTCAATCCAATAAGATATGTTTAATTTCAATGTTGTCACAAAAGATTGTAAGAGTAAATTTATAGTCATGTGTATATTGAGTATTATAACCATTTTGTCAATTTTTACTAATTTGTGTGTATATGAATCTGTTTTTGAGTGTCATAGTAAGACCGCCATAACCAATAATTTTATGTATTTTTTATTCATTCCTAGTAGAGTACATCAAGTTGCCTTTCTTGAAATCTTTAAAATAAAATAAAATAAAATAAAAATCTTTATTTATCCCTTTCGGGCATTTTGTCATTTTACAATGGTGGACATATAATCAATCATAAATCAGTCAT
>JARBEQ010062962.1:0-14747 GCA_030265355.1 Tritonia tetraquetra | reverse complement strand
CTCTCTCTCTCTCTCTCTCTCTCTCTCTCTCTCTCTCTCTCTCTCTCTCTCTCTCTCTCTCCCCCCCCCCCCTCTTTGTTAAAGTTTGATTTATTGACGTTTGTTTTCCTTTGCCAGTGCCAGATCACTGTAAGGAATCCGTTCCGAAATTCTTTTGTCGAACGTCGGCAAAAACAGGTACATTCCGAGCAACATCCCCACTGATGTAGCCCCGTAATAATGCAGAGCAGCCAGGCCAAAGTTTTCCAAGGAAGTTGTCTTCATCTGACGGAATCGCCGCCTCATGAGGAAAGTCCCTGCTATTCCAAGTAATGCACCGGGAAGGAGGAACTTGTAAAACCCTTCACTCATTATTTCGTCAAGGACTTCGGCCTCTTTTAACTCTTTGGTGCTTGCAGTCGTGTGAATACTTTTTCTTGCATCTATACCTCCAGGGTGTGTTATAATGTGCCTTGGTGATCCATCTTTTGGAGTATTGCTACAGAGAGTAATCTGTAGATTGAAATAGAAGCCATATTTGCACCTATGTCGACAATGAATGACAACGTGACAAGACAGTATGCAGTGTATTGGCCTTGGGCTGTCAAACATGCAGGACCCATATTGGCGTTCCAAAAATATAGACAAATGTGATAAACGAATAAATGAGTAAAAAGGTAGATGAATAATTACATGAATGAACACATAAACGCTGCCCAGAACAATTTCCTTATTCCTCATTTTGTGAAAACTATAAATTCCATCATATTTTACATTGATCACATAAATCGCACAAAGTGTCAATTCTCCTAGTTCTTATATAGAGGTGACCGCAAGGGCTACATTAATTTGTTTATTGGCATTGCTTACGATTAATACTGCTCAGTGTATTGCTCATGGTGTCAATAAAGAGTTGTGGACACAATGGGCTGATCATCTGCTTGTCTGAAATTCTTTGATCCACAGTAATTTCCAAATCTGTTTTCAGCCATGCTTGGTGATCAACGTCGGACAGAGTAGAAAATAATGAAATGCTACGACAATCAGGCGAAACGTAGACGTTGGTCATCCAAGTTTGGACGTTCCTTTGTTTGAAGTTATATTCATTTCTTTGTTTACGTGCCGGTACTTTTTAATCTTCTAATTTTCTAGCTAGATTCATCTTTACCTGTTCATCATTTGGGAAATCAGCTGTTGAATTCTGATCGACTCCAGTGTTGTTTGTGTTGCCGTCCATGTTGATGTTAAGAGATGGAATCCTCTCCTTTCAAACCTTCTACATACCCTTGGCAGCGGGCCCAATGGATGACAACGGACCGAGGCTATCTCATGAGCTAGCCTTTCAGCAGACCCAGCAGCTGGGAAGACTTATTAGTTGGATGGATTAGAAGAGAATCAATGATGTCTGTCCATCGGTTATAGGGTCAATTAATATAACACTAATGCATTGATGAAAAAACTTCCGTTCAAAAGATAAAAAAGGAACCAAGAAAATGAGTGCCACGTAACTTTGAAGCGTGAAAGTTTTGTGCTTTGTTATTCATAGCGCATATTACCGCCAAGCAAAGCAGTGTTGTGCCCATCTTATAGACATCATATATTTATAACTAGACTACCTCTATGGTCCAGCCATATTTCTGGTCTAGCTTCATGTCCAGCATAATATGATTGTTGAACAGAGTGTTGGAAAAAACAACTCTGGATCAGGTAGATAAGGCAAGCAGGTGATCAACTCACTGTGCCCAAACCTTGATGGCATAATGAGGGCCACATGTTTTGGCGATAACAATAATGTTTCTTGTTGGCTTGATGGTAAAACCCTCGGCTATAAGAAAACTGATCAGATTTTGCCGTATAAGGCGGAGCGTGAAAGAATGACTCCAAATAGCTTCTTCTTACCTCCCCCCCCCCCCCCCTCACATTTCTTCTTCGTCTTCGTCTTCTTCTTCTTCTCCTCCTCCTCCTCCTCCTCCTCCTTCTTCTTCTTCTTCTTCTTCTTCTTCTTCTCCTCCTTCCATAATCATATTCTTTTATTTTCCACCACATTTTAATCTGATTTCTCTTGCATTCAGTGAAAGTGCCTTTACTCCCGGCATAATATTACTTACCGTAGGGCCTAATGTGAGAGTTGATTTTCTTCCGGTTGGGAGTCCGCCTAATGTGTGTGGGTTTACTCCTCTTTCTTGGCACCGACAATTCCCAAAGGAGAGAATTCCACCTGTTAACATCAACATGGACGGCAACACAAACAACACTGGAGTCAATCAGAATTTAACAGCTAATTCCCCCGACCACGAAACACGACTGAACACAGAGCCGGAAACTCTTTGGATCAGAGAGTCTCAGAGAAGCAGATGATCATCCCATTGTGTCCACAACTCTTTAATGGCACCATGAGCAATACACTGATCGGTATCAATCAAAAGACGGGCCAATAAACAAATTGCTGTAGCCCTTGTGGGTACCCCTCAGCTATTGATTAAAATTGGGAGGTTCTACTACTCTGGGCAGACGATTGTTCTGGGTGTTATTTCTTTCAACTCCAGGCCTTCTTGTGCACGATCCACTGCATCGTGGGCTTTCCATTTTCTTCCTGTCTTTAGAGTAGGCTTGTTCGATCTGATTACTTCGTCTAAAGATTCATCTAGCATCATCTGAAGTCGGACCTTACCTGATTTGTATTCTTCCACAATGGATTTGAGAGGGAGTTTTAGCTTTGCCTGCCGGCAGCAGAATGCTACATCTGTCTGCCACGGAGGAAAAACAAGCCACTTTATAGTGAACTTGCTGATTTTGGCTTCAATCGCTTCTACTGCGCTGGTTCCTATTTCGTCAACCAGCAGAAGCCATGGGAGCTTTGGAATCAGCATGAATTGCGGACACCAGCTTGTGTTTAGTGTTTGTCTTGTAGAACACTGTTTTTTTATAATCTGTACAGGCAGGAAGAGAGATAACTACCTTGTGGTTATGAAAAAGGACGGTTATCATTTCTTTTGTCACCACCAGAACAGGACAGAATAACCCAATCTTTTTGTTTCTCATGTATTTCTTTTTTTTTTTTTTTATGAATTCTAAAAGAATTGTCACGAATATCCAAATTAATAATTGTTTCGATAAAAATTGCGAACAAGAAACACGAAGAATTTTTACACTTTCGAACTCTTAGTTACCTAAAGTCAATAATTTGTTGTTATCTACTTTCACTTTCGCTATTTTGTAAGGTTGTAGGAAGGATTGCTGTGTGTTACTTCATATATAGCGAGCAAATTAGCAAACGTAACAGTTTCACCAAAATGCAGCCTTTTGTAAATTTAGAATGATTCATAAACCCTTGATTTGGTGATTTACCCTTGCAACCATAAAATGTACCTGGTTCATCCTAACCTTAAAACTTTTAGTAGCCTCACGGCTAGCTGCTTCAAAAGTGATGTAATTTCTCCCTCGTCATTATGGATAGTGTCTAAGAGGACTTATTTTTGTCGGAAAAGTAATGGGCACAATAGACTTTTCAGAGCAAAGATCAACAAAGAATTGAATGTGCATGCTACTGATGGACTGGGTTGTCATTCAAAGAGTCAAATCAGGTCAGAAAGTGGAAGGGCAAAGGAAACGGTGATGAATGTTTTTGACAGGAAGACAAAACGGCTTCAGCGGGACAGAGCAGCTTTGTCATATATTGGAGAGGATGTGAAAGTTTATGATTATCTTAAAGATGAGGTAACATTTTAATATTTGACAGTCTTGTTTTTTATATTTGATCAAGCGCCGTTAATACCCAAATGCAATGTTGGAGCCAGTTCACTCCACGTTCTGCCACAAATGGCGCCCAAGATTCCTTATCTATAAATCTGATTGCAAGCATCCCGACAACCACATGTGGCCGAACAATATACCTGGAAATGCTATGTGTCCAAGGATTTCAAGCAGATGATCACGGCCAATTTTGCAGCCCTTAGCCTTATGGTCACCCCTCAGCTATGACTATCTTGTGAGAGTAAATGAAATAGTCTCGTTTTTAGACATTTTAGGTTTTTGTGAGCTCAAAGTTGAGGCCTAAATTCTTCAAGATTGAAAGTGTTACCATAAAGTAACATGAGCTTTTACTTATATTTTTGTTTCAAATTACACATGATATGAAAAATATATAAATTATTAAGTTAAAGTATTAAATTTAGTGATCGAGAAGAAGAAGAAGTATTGAAAACTTTTGTAATGGACATACCCTGGGGAGTAAGGATATTTTATTGATGTTTATATGCATTTTAAACCTTGAGTATATAATGCTTTGCAAAATTTAACTACTGAGCTGCTATGTACTAATAAGTGTTCATGTTTTTCTTTTGTTTTTAGTTTGGATATCGTCTTGCAGATAGAATTTGTGACATTAAGAGGTAGGTGTTCTTGAACTCAATAAATTCTGTTTGAAAAAAATGATCTTTACTTCCAACAATTTTTACTTTACAAACCAAAATCATTGAGAAAAGAAATGTTGTTAAAAAAAAAAATTGGCTTTGCCCTCTCTTTTTTTCAAATTTGAGTGTTTTGACTTATTCTTTTTTGTGTGAATATCATTGTGTCCATTGTGATCTACTGTGGCTGTCCTCAGAATTTACAAATCCAAGGGTAGAGGTGATTTTATAGTAGTTATTATATATTTTATTCTAATTTTATGCTTTTGATGTTAACATTTCTGTTGAGTATTGTTGATACACATTGTTTGCAAATAAATGAATAAAGACAGACAAGACTTGTTTAACTGCAATATCTTGGGCCCATAGCCATACTTAAATTAAGTTGAAGGTAAAGAGCTTTAGGGAGTTTTGTTTATGTAACGCTGATAAGATGTATTTTATTTTAATTGATTTAGTAATTTCCTGGTTTACCTTTCTGTGTCAGGTATTAAAAGATTCATATAAATAATCATTGATCATTACTTAGTTTGCTTGAGCCCTGTCACTTTGATGTTTTTTTTATCAGAACTTTCAAGGTTGGAGTGGATTTAGGGTGTGGTCGAGGTCATCTGAGTAAACACATAGACAGTGAAATGATAGAAAATCTTTTCCAGTGTGACCTCTCATCAGAAATGCTTGTATGTAACCCATTTCTTTGAAATAGTGTATTTGTATGAGTCGACTAGGCTTAAATTGATGTTGATGGGGGAGTGGGGGAAAAAGTAACACATCTAAAGTTCAATACAGCCATTGGACTTCACCAATGCCATCGACTGTGAACAATTTGTATCATGCATGAATTTTGACCCCAATTTTGACTCAAATTATTTGGGTATAAATCTGTATAAATGGCAAGTCTGTTACAGTAAAAGAAAGATGCTTGGTTGGAATGACAAAATAGGTGATCCAAGCGTGTTACCTAATTTTGCATTTTGAATTCTGGATCAGGTAGATAAGGCAAGCAGGTGATCAGCCCACTGTGCCGCGAACCTTGAATGACACAATGAGCATCACAATTTTTAGGTATTGCCCAAATTTTGGCCATAACAATACTTACTGTTGCCTTGATGATAAACCCCTCAGCTATAAGAAAACTGAGCGTATTTTGCGACATAAGGTGTAAAGTGGAACATAAGACATAATTTTTATACAATTAGAGATATTGATACCATTATTAAAGGTATCAATTCCTGTTTCCAATGGTACCAAATTTATCCTGATAGACGGTGGCTGAGATATTGCAGAGTGATGCTGGTAATATATATAATAATGATTTTATCTATGATGGTTTTTTATTACTATCTCGAAAGCCAATTCTCTGGCTTATGTTCCGCTTAGATGCGGCCATATTTGATAACCTTGCCCCCTTTTTATGTGTGTACCTATTTCATTTATATTATTGATTTATTTGTTATGACCCCTCCATGGGCGAAAGTTCGCCGGTGATGCCAGGTTTTTTTTTTCTGGAAAATTTATGTTCTACTACCGAAATTTGATCTGGTCGGTTTCGAATATTTTTAAGAGGGCTATTTATGAAAGTATTGGGTCTTGACAGTTTTTTTGGTTGGCTACCTATATCTGGCAGGGTGAACTTTTCACCCATGGAACCCTCTTTCTTTCGTAATCTCTTCATGTTTTACCTCTCATTGTTTTATGTAATGGGGTAGTGCTGACATTGAAAAAATAAGACTTTGAATCGTTATATTTTTCAAAAAGACTCATCTTTTTGTGAATTTTAATCATAAATCACTACATTTTTTTTCTTCTTTCTGATTAAGAAATTATATGATTTGTTTTTTATTAGCGGACGGCAGAAACATCACCAGACGTTTTGACACACAAGCTAGTTGTGGATGAAGAATTTTTGCCTTTCAAAGATGGTTTGATTGATATTGTTGTCAGCAACTTGAGGTTTGTTCACTATAACTCCTTCTTTTGAAATACAATGTGGGCTGCTGATAGCATAGCAGTAACAACTTCACTTTGTGCGAAGAAGGGCAGGGTTTTGAATGGGGGGTTAATTTTTCCTTTCTTGTTGTTGTTGTTGCGGTTCTTCTTCTTTTTCTTTTTTTTTCTTCCAGTGATTTGCAATCCACCTCTGGTGTATTTCCAGTGGACTTTCTGAAGAGTTTTTATGGCTCTGACCCTGTGGATTCCTTTTAATGGCATCAAGAAGATGGACTATAATTTGGAATTTTATGTGACCTATAATGTATTGGTATCTTATGTTTGTATTCAGTGATAGCCCCACGCTCCCAGCCGATCATGCTACACTGATGGCTATACCTTCTATTAATTTGATGAAATGATATAATATCATAATATAGGCATCGACTTTTTATAACTCTGTTACTAAAGTTAAGTAAACTTTATTTGTCCTTTATGTCATTTGTTCTATACCAATATTTCTGACAGCACTGTTATTTGTTGTCTCAAAGAATACCGACAATATCATAATTTGGTATATTTTTTATTACTTGCAGTCTTCATTGGGTAAATGACCTTCCCCACTGTTTACGACAGGTATGTATGATTATTTTATTTCCAGGGAATTCTTTCTTATTGTCCTCGATTTTGATCTTATTATAAAACGGAAGTTTAGATAAACATTATGTTGGCTAACAATTAATGTTGTTATTTTTTTTTTCAAAAGATATTTTTGTATGGAGGATAGAGTGTTTTTTTGGTTTGAATTCATCACTATGTGCTTAATTCATTTTCTTTAATTTTATTCTAATTAGAAGATCACTGTATTTCTATTTTTGTCACTATATCTAATTTGACCCAATTTGTATGACAAGACACAAATCGGGGGGAAGTGATTATGGGTGCCCAAAATCAAGAAATATATTCTTCAGTGATCAAATCCCTTCACTAACTTTGACTTTGAAAAAGTTGCTTATGAAGCATATGACCCATTCTTTTCACAAACAGTGAATAAAAATCCCAAATTACTGTGGCTCAGCTGGAAAAGCCCAACAACTGCAGACACAAATAGTTCTGTCCGATTTTTAGACCTGGATATTTCCAAGATTGGTCTCTCCTTTGTTTTGCTGTGGAAATTGTTACTGCTTCGTTTTGTTTTGTTATCAATTTTTATTTGATTGACATTCAGGTTTTGCAAGTCCTCAAGAATGATGGAGCATTTCTGGGAAATATGTTTGGTGGTGATACCTTGTATCAACTAAGAGTTGCATTTCAGTTGGCAGAATTAGAGAGAGAAGGGGTAATTAGTTAAACTTCAAATGTTTTTGTTTAAATTAAGTACACTATTAACTTTCTTAGCCTTGAAATTAATCGCTTAGTTCATTTGTTTTTTCAAAGAGATAATTTTGAATTAAGTACTTGGGTCAGAGTTAGGTGCATATTTTAGACTTTGATTTCTTTTTACTTCACATTGATTTCAATCACGAAATACGAAAATGATAAGAATTTTTTAAAGCAATTATCTATTTTAAAAAGCCTCATATTGTGTTTGATTATTTTTTTCTCTAGGGGTTTGCTCCACACATCTCTCCTTTTGCTTCTGTCAATGATTTGGGAAACCTTTTGACACGAGCTGGTTTTGCTATGCTGACAATTGTAAGGAATATTTCCATTCTTATATGATATTTGTATTTGACCCCAAAGTAAAAGATAATAAAGTCGACTAGCTTAGATGATGTGGTTGGGGAGTGTAATTAAAGAGATGAACACATTTGTAGTTCAACACAACATTAGGCTGAACATCGCTTTGGTCAGTACTCATTCCAAAGCAGAAAAATCAACACCACTAAACTAAATCAACTTCAATTTAAGTGTAGTCAACTGTAAGTAGTGGAGAACACTTGTGTGGAGCAGTTCTACTGGTCTACTAACTGCATGGATCTGTAAAGGTTGTTCCAGGGATTGGTGACTCAAGTTAATGTCATTGGTGGGTGTAAAGATTAGACATTTTCTGTGACAACTTGAGCCACCATATCAAACATTGCCCTAAAGTGTCATGGGTGACATAGTCGTTTATCATGTAACATTGTAACAAAAGATTCAACATAATCATTTCTCTTCGTTTATAGGTTAAATAAAAGAAATGTCTTAATTACTCGACTGTTGGTTTGGTATGTAAAGAACTGGATTGATTTGAGTTAAATCATTGTGATATGATATTCATGTGAAATAATTGTAATGATGATGATAATCATAATAATGTTAATTGAAAAATAGGGTGTCCCTGAAAAAAGAGTAAGTATATTTATATAATCGAGAAACACCTCTTGTATAAAGAGAAGTTCAAATTCTTAAAGAATTTTTTTAATGCAAATTTTTTTCTTCAATGTTCATTTTCAGGATGTGGATGAAGTCACAATCAATTATCCATCGTTATTTGAACTGATGTATGATCTAAAAGGTATATCCATACTTGTATTGAATATTATTCAATAAAATATTGTTAATGTAAGGTCCCTGATTTATATTGTCATTTCAAAGAAAATCTGTGTTGGCATATGAGTCGTGACATATAAAGAGATGTTTTATGTTGCTGAACATTAGGTAGAAATGATTAGAAAACACTTTCCATGCCACCTGTTTTTCACTCTATATCCCTTTGAATACCAACTGTTTTGATATGACCAATGTCATAAAAAAAATTAATATGTGCTGAACTAGAAATGACATAATAAAACTTACTGAATCAAGCATTATAATCACACTTCTTTCCAAACTATTCCAAGTAGTCACAGTTTACTGCGTGTATCAATGTAAACACAGTCCCCCAAAACATTTTTCACTGAAAGTGATGAATATTTGCCTTTCAAAAAATACAGGGTCGGATTTTGATGTTTTGAAGAAACTTGATTTCTGTATTTGCCTCCAGTTGCCGTCGTAGTATGATTTCATGTGGCACTGTGGCACTGGCGGACACAATCAGAAATTTCAACCATGGTAAAAATGGCATAAGAAGTGTTAAGCCCCTTTGTATACATATTCACGCCTTGGTTCACTTTCCTCCAAAAATTTATGTTTTAGAATGTATAATAAAAATCATAAATGTCATTCTTTTCTGGTGAATCATTAAAAACGTTTACCTTTAGACATTAAATTAATTATCTATGTGAAATATTGAAAGACAAATTTCTCCACAAATATTAAAAGACTAATTTCTCCACACCTGTTATGCTAGCTATTCAGGAAGGGAAGAATTGTATAAGTTGACATAATCTCAACTTTCAACATAATATGCCAAACAAAGCTAATTAATGTGCCTCAGAAATTTTTTGAAAAAGGTCACTTAAATTCAATGTACACTTCTTTCAAACAACACCGGGCACACCACAAAGAAACATTCTCAATCTATTCTTTTTTTTATAGCTACCTCAATTACTGTTGTTATTGTTGTGAAATCCCTGTTGTGTGAGCCGGGTGCTCTTAACAGCGCAATGCTATCCTCATCATGCAGCACGTCTTTCTCAGTAAACTACCCTCATAGAAGTAAGAAAATCTTTCTGGTTGCTAACATTCTGACAAGATAATTCACAATCTTTGGCTGGATACTCATTTACACTTGAATCGAGTCAGGTGAAATGGTTTGAAAATGTTCAATTCATAGTAGCTAAAGCATTTTTATTTCACTGTGTTTTTTATATCCATCTATTTCAACAAAGCAGAGGGTGTTATAGTGTAGCGGTAATGCTTTTGCCTTGTGCGCAAAAGGTCCTGGGTTTGAATCCTGGTGGTGACATGGGGATTTTTTCCAAGTTTTTATGGCTCTAACCCTGTGTATTCACAAGTTTTATCAGAGATGGACTATAAACTGGAGGTCCTGCCTTTGATATGATCTATACGGGTTGCCAAGGCGTAAAACTAGCAACTTTAAAACCTTTTTTTTTAATCTTTAAAAAAAATATTCTGAACTGCTGTTTCTTTCTAGGGATGGCTGAAAGCAACTGTTCCTGGAATAGAAAATCTCAGTTGCATAGAGATACCATGTTAGCAGCTGCAGCTATATATAAAGGTATTCAAAAAATACATTTTTGTGGCCTTAGAGTCAAAGAGTTCCATCTGGATTTGGGGAAAATTTGAGCCAAAAATAGTGAGTATTATTGGCTGCTTATGTTAGGATAGAACTTTTTGCCTCAAATTTTTGAAGGTCAATTATTTGTGCAATTGGAAAGCTGTGAATGTTGACATTCTCAAAACCTTGATTTTACAGATGGAACTGTTTGGCTTTCGGCCCACGTTTTGTTGGTAAATTTAGAAATATGAAAACAAAGAACAATATTAGAATTATAGGAAGAGAATAGGATGTCTGTGTGAAACCAACCATAAATTATGCCAGATATATTTGGCCTGTATTGGTTGAGATGTTTTTCGTAGAGTAGACATGGGATTAATTTTATTTTCATTTAACGTGAATAATCGTCAGTCTAGCTATTTGTTACACTTTTAATAATTCTACAATTGTCATTTTCCTAAAAATACTAGAGATATAGCAAACTATATTTACCAGATGAAAGGTGTTATTTTGTTGTCATTCTAGATGTTCAGTTTATTTGAAAATGCCACGTGGGTTGTGGATTTAAACGTTGAATTGATAGTACAGAACAAATTGTGAGATGAAGTGATTAAGACAGCAGACTTCTATGGTGAGGGTTGTGGGTCGGGTCCTGCTTCAGATATTTTGTTTTTCTCTTGGGTGAAAATCTTTAATGGTTAGAGTTTGTAAAGTAACTGCAATAGAGCAGTGTCCCATTTGGAAAGTGACACACTAACATGTTGTGATGAGTTTTTTTGTACTACGTCACTGTCCAGTTTAGATTTAGAGATTTGTATAAATGATAGGATATCTTTATTTTGGTTGTATAATATTTTATTCTAATTCGTTTAGAAATGTATGGCAATGACCAAGGAATTCCTGCTACATTTCAAGTCATCAATTTCATTGGATGGAAGCCAGACCCATCTCAGGTCAGTATGATTTATTGGATGATTTTTATTTTCTCATAGAATGTATGTTGTTGTAAAGACCTGATTTTCTAAAAAGATTTGTAGTCTGTCTTTTTTAGCACACTTCTATAGTTTTCTTTCTTTATCAATAACCTTTTAGTACCTTTCGGTGTAAGGTACTTCTATAGCAATAGCACACAAAATTCCTTATGCAGGATCTATCATCTATGTGCTTTAAAATTCTTTCACTTACCCCAAGCAGGCCATTACACTTTTCCTTTTAATTTAATCCTTGGAGAATTGGATTCAATCTGAGCTGCTGTTACTGTTAGTCACTTTGGCACTCACATTTTGAGTACTCATTTACACCAGAATTGAGGGAGGTAAACTGTTAAGTGGTGTTCCCAAGTGGTTACCTTTCCAGATACTAACCTACACCATTGACTTTGCTGACTGTCAATTTGTTTTGTATCCAAGGACATTCAACCACCTCTGACAATAGAGAGTATACAGCGTCTTCTTCCTCTTCTAGGTTCCATGCCCGGTTCAGGCTTCAGAGGCTTCATGTGTCTTCTCATTCCATTCTTCACTGTCTCTTGCAGTTTCAAAAAGTTGTCATGCCTGTGAATCTCCTCAGCTGGTCAATTAGGATTCTCCTCTGTCTTCCTTGGGCGCGTTTCCATATACTTTCCCACTACTACTAACCAAATACTATTTACTATGTGGTTGAAAAATCCTATCGGTCTTTCTAAAATTGTAGGAGAAAGTCTACAGTGTACTAGTAGTAGAATATAAGGTGGTTGTAAGCCCCTGCTGTTATTGCCTTATCATGGTGGAAATGTTTCTGTGTTTCTATGACCATGAGAGCTAAACCAGCTGGAACAAAGCTCCTGATAGGGTTACCCATGCTGGACAGGCCAAGTGAAATGGAGCCAGACAAAGCTTGACCAATGGCCTAGTAGGAGTCCTTAAGGTGGCAACACCACCACCTACCTGGGACAGAGGAGGCTAATCCCCTACTTGTAAAAAAAACAACCCAAAACAACCTGATTCAGAATACAACAGTAACCAATATAACAGTAACCAATATAACAGTAACCAATATAACAATAACTAATATAACTGTAACCAAATATAACAGTTTTGTTTTTGCTAATTTCAAATAGAATGTAGTTGCTTGTGAACAGTTTTGTTCTTTTTATGAAATGACTATTTTTTCTTCAGGGTATAAGAGCGGGGTAGTATAATTCTGAATAAGTTTTTGAACAATTGTTATTCTCCTTCAAGCCTAACTGTTCATAACTTTTCTTTCTGTCAGCCAAAAGCAGCTGCACGTGGATCTGGTACGGTTTCCATCAAAGATATTGACAAGGTTGATAAACTCATCAAGGAAGCTAAACTGAAAGAGAACAAGGACGATAAAGAAGGAGATGAGAAGAAATGAAATTAATTTCTTGGTATCTAATTACCTAGTTTGTGTAGTTTGATATTTAGATTTAGAATGAAGAAAATGAATGTATGGAGTGATTTTGAAGTTGTGTTTATCTGAAAAAACGAATGTAGGTCTCTTTGTATAAGTTTTGAAAATGTATAATGTTGTTAGATAGAGATGTGCACATTTTTATGTAATAATAATAAATGCCTGAAAATATTGTTGTGATTTAACCTTATTTCTAAAATTGCATTTTTTAATTTGTTTGTCATCTTTGTTGATAATGTCTGCTGTATGATACAGTAAACGTCACATTTAACTAGCTTGGTTCCAACAAGACGTTGCTTATACAGAGGAAATCTAAAATTCTCTATTGTATTTACAAATGAATATATAAATAACCTTATATTCAACAAGATAGACCCCCTCGATAATGAGGTACTTGTTGACATTTAACTTGTAAAAAAAGTACAATCTTGGCCCGGGAGAATTTTTATGACAATGGATGAATACTCAGGCCTGTTTTTCTTGACACAAAACCATTCAGTGTGTTTTAAGGGAGCGTAAGGCCCCAAATAGAATGGTTTCATATCTCTCTCACATTCTTGTTGCTCTCTCAGTGAAGACTCAGAGAGTCTATAGAATCCTTTCATGTGCACAGAGTGCGTCCATTTCCACTTTTCATGAGTTATGTATACTTTTTGTGTCTTCACTGAGAGAATGATGAGAATCTGAGGCATAGATCTATATACCTATACAATGATTAAGATGCTAAAGAAAAATAGTGGGTCATTTAATGAGTGGTAATCGTGGTATCTGGCTTCACAGTCAAAATGACGCTTGCTCTTAACTGTGGAGATGCTAGAGAGGCTGTCACTACTGTCAGTCGTCCATGCTGAGGTGAAGAATCTGTTTGCTTAGCTGTCTTCATCCTGGGTGAGTTGTTTTAATGTTTGTAGATCTTGTTTTGTTTCCAATTTTTGGGGTGGGAAATTTGGTCCATTAGGGTTTGTGTGTTTAGTATGAGTTTTTGTGTTTTATGTTTTTTAGGCGATGGTTTAGGAGTTTGTCCTCAGTGCAAACCATGACTACCATGTGTCTCATTTCCATTTGATGAGACTGGGTATCATGAGAACCAACGGTTGGACTTTATGATCTTGTTGGATCTGAGGTTTATTGTAATATACGATCATCAAAATGAAACGAAAGGGTTTTAGTGTTGTTGGTGTATAATAAAACAACCACAACTGGAGAGATGAAAGCCAGATTGAAGCTACTGCCATTCGGGTATCACCAATTTAGTTTATATAGAGTTCACCAATGGACGGAAAAGAACTATTTCCTTCACGTTGGCAAACTTAAGAAGTTTAGTAGCTCCGTTAATAATTCTCCTAGTTCCTATAAAGAAGGGGGGTCCCAGTGGCGCAGGGGTATGGTTTCTTGCATCTGAAACAAAAGGTGCCAGGAGAAAAATACCTGTCGCTGCCGGGAATCGAATCCGGTACCTTTCGCTTCAGAGGCAAGAACCGTACCTCTGCGCCACTGGGACCTGGAACATGATCCCACGACTACAAATTGGAGCATGACCCCACGACTACAAATTGGAACATGACCCCACAACTACAAATTGGAACATGACCCCACAACTACAAATTGGAACATGACCCCACAACTACAAATTGGAACATGATCCTACAACTACAAATTGTGGTAATGGGGCTTGATCAAACAAAGTTTAGAAGTTAGAGCAGATTCAATCAATCGATCTGGAGCCCTGCCATTGGCGATAAATATCCTCCACACTTCTCTGTCCTCAGCCGCTCTGATCCCATCTGTTACTTGTTGTACTCCCATCCATGCTGCCTGTAATGGTGTATAGACTGAGTGGCGCAAATTAATGGCGTCAGTCTACCTGGCTCTAGGTTCGAAGTCCTGTGGGTGATTACATGGGTTCGTATCCC
>JARBEQ010062852.1:0-14747 GCA_030265355.1 Tritonia tetraquetra | reverse complement strand
TTGATACATTATTAAATGATAATGGTTATTTATGCCTTCACCGACTTTAAGTTATGCCATGTTTGTTTGTTTGTTTGTTTGTTTGTTTGTTTTTTTTTTTCGTCACTAACATTGAGTTAGGATCTTATTTACAACCACGACTCCTACTACTACCTCCTCCTCCTCCTCCTCCCACCACTACTACTACTACTACTACTATTTCTCCTCCGCCTCCTACCACTTCTATTCCTCCTCCTCCTCCTCCTCCTCCTCCTCCTACTACTACTACTTCGTCTTTTAGATACACAGATATGATACATTATTATCTCCCACTACTTTTTGTTTGTGGCTTTTATACTCGAAACATTAGATATTATTTTTTTATGTCACATGATTCTTTAACTTTTATCCAAAAAAAAACAACATCAAAAGGAATGGAAAGACGAGCTGCTGGTCTGGTCTCCATCGGAATACGAGAACAGAGACATCCTAATGATTCCAGCCTCAGCGATATGGCTGCCAGACATCTTCATATTCAATGCGTAAGTCTTGTATTATGAAAACGTTATTAATTGTATGCCCTTGGTAACACCTTATCGTGACCTCCGATCTATAGTCCATCTCCAGTAGGACTTGATTCCATATGGATTTCAGAGGGTAAGAGCCATAAAACTCGAGATAATTCAAAGGAAAAAAAAACCTCCCCACGTCGCCGACAAGATACCTTCTGCCCAATACCTTCTGCCCACGAAGCGAAACCGCTACCGCTATGCTACGAACACCCCCCCCCCACCCCCTGTAACCGGATAACTGGGGTGACATACATAATGACTTTAAGGCTATTCCCACATAATTTAACAATGGATGGATATCAAAATGCGTCCACATCTTAATTGATTTCAAGCGTTATACCTACTGCCTTTCATATGACTTTTCTATATTCAAATAGACGAAACACGAACAGCGTTAGATATTTTTACATTAAACTCATCGCTACCTTTGACATTTAGTAGATCGAAGTGTGTAGAAAACAGAACCAGATGAAAAATAATATCTGTAAATGTAATCTGCGACAGAATGCTCTCCCGTGCAGAGTTTGCACGCGTCCGCTCATGGCCTCCCTCCCTGGGTCTGGTCTCTGGTAGATAGATACAGAGAGGTAACCATCACTCCTTTTATGCCCGTCGGGTATGTACCTAGTTACGTATCCAACACCAAAACGATCAAAGTTTTAACCCATCTAAGAAAAAAAAAACCTCCTTTGCATTTGAGTTTAATAACCCAACAAATATTTAGCCCTGCCCAGAGTAGTAGAACCTCCCAGTTTATATCAATTGCTGAGGGGGTACCCACAAGGGCTACAGTAATTTGTTTATTGGCCCGTCTTTCATTGATACTGATCAGTGTATTGTCCATGATGCCAGTAAAGAGTTGTGAACACAGTGGCTGATCCCCTGCTTGTCTGAAATTCTTTGCTCCATAGAATTTCCGGCTCTGTGTAAAGTCATATTTGGTGTTTGGGGTACCTCCATTTATGGCAGCTATCTTGTGTGCCTTTCATGCCTAAACATAGGGCTGGCCCCAACACTGCTCTGTGGTATTAATAGGGTTCGATGAAACAAACAAACAAAATATTTAGCCTAGAGCTAGAGCTGTGCCTTACCCCGATAACACATTTTAATCGTATATATACAGACGATTGCTTGTCGTTCGAATGATGCAGTGAATCACTGAACTTAATAGAGCACGATACAGTAGTCGTGTGTAGTCAAGTAGAGGTTCACTGCATGTCGCACGACTTCGTACGACAGACAGTCGTCTATAAATACGATAGCGTGTTGCTGGCGTTACTCAGCAGACCCCCAGCCGAAAGCCTCCTTAATTTTAAGATTGATTTGTAGTAGAAGGGGGCGATCGATTAAGTCCATGCACTTTAAACACAATTTGCGTAGATTAGAGAGATTAAGAGAAACGTTCTCCGTGTCTTGGGGCATCCTTAGTCAAGATTTGTATTATTGATTGCCTCAATCGACCCAGCTGTACAAGCACCAGCTTAGAGTTTGGTGAGCCATGCTATAGGCTAGCTTCCAGGTCCTCAGAAACGATAAGCTATGCTGTAGGCTGGCTTCCAGGTCCCTAGAAACGGATTGCCACTCCCGTGATTTGAGAACTTTTAAGTTATCACCTTTTCTTCTTCTTTCAGCTTTTCCCGCTGGGTTGCCATTTTGAATGCCTCATTTCCATAGTTTTATATCAAGAGCCTCATCTTCGTCCACATTAAGTTCACTCAAATTTTTCTTTATATTGTTCATACATCTCCTTTTTGGCGTTCCTCTTTTCCGTTTTCCACCTTCAGGACTCTTTGGCCGACATAATCCTCATCCCTCCTTTTCAAATTTCCGAATCACCTTTGCCTACTTTCTCTTATTTTTGTTGCGATAGGCTGCACTCGCCGAGTCCCGAGGATTTTCTCATTTCTTTCTTTATCCATCCTCATGAGTCCCAAGCTCCAGCGCAGCATTCTCATCTCATCTCATCCTCATGAGTCCCAAGCTCCAGCGCAGCATTCTAATCTCATCTCATCCCCATGAGTCCCAAGCTCCAGCGCAGCATTCTAATCTCATCTCATTCTCATCTCATCTACTTCTAGTTTGTTCTCTAGTTTTTTGGTCAGTAGAACAATATCCAGTCCGTACATCATGGCCGGTCTTGTGATGGTTTTATGCAATTCTCCCTTTATATCATTTGATATGTTTCTGTCACAGAACACACGAAGTCTCAACATATATAGGGTATGGCAAACTATGGTGTGGGTTGAAATAGACAAATCGGACACATCCCGTTCAAGTCCCTGTCACTCTAACACGCGATACACACACAATATCCACCTGTCATCCCTTTTGTCATTAAGAAATGCATGGAAATATATTCCACGGCATCGTCAATACGAAGCAGGTGTTTCTTTGCGATTCATGCAGCAAGTGGGCACACAACGAGATGAGCTATCTCTAATTTAACCATTTGACCTAACATCCATAAATGTGTAAAATGAAGTCCAAGAACCATTAAGGAATTAGTAGTTTTCATTCTGATCTGAGATACACCATTCAAAAAATCATTATCATTTAATGATAACTCGGTTTCAGTTTGTTTTAGTAAACTGTGTTTTATTATTTTAATCTAGCGAGAGAAAGGTGTATACTTTCTTCTGATCGTGAGTATATGTTATGTATATCACAATAACATTCTTGACGTTCAGAGCTATCAATATTTTTAAACAATAAAATGTGATTTTTCTTTTTTGATCCTTGTAGAGCTGGAGAAACGGCGGATGGTTTTATCCGTGTGAACGGCAGTAAAGTGGCCGTGCGTAGTGACGGGATGATTTCATGGATGATTCCACTGATGATCAAGAGTGCGTGTGCCGTAGACGTCACCTACTTTCCCTACGACCGACAGACATGCTTCATCAAATTCATTTCTTGGATTTACGACCTGGACCAAGTGGACATCATCGTGGACTCGTCTACACCCGACATGGAACAATACGTCATGAACAGCGAGTTAGTTATAAGCGCTTAGCTATTTATTTTCATACTTTTTTTCTTGACTGAATGGGGGTGTGGTAACACAGAGGTAACGCATTTTTTGTATTGTGCGGAGAAGGTCCTGAGTTTAAAACCCGTGTTTTTTTCTTTTGAACGTTCTCAGAGTTTGCATGGTTCTGGTCCTGTGCCCATCCTGGCTTGAAAATAATTGAAGAGCTCAGTGGGAAAATGAACAGGGTCCATTTAAAAATGAATTAAAAAGATATGAGTTATTTCCCTTGTTTCTTATCCCGGCCATTTATATTCAGTAACAGATTACAATTAGTATGTGTCACAGAAACTAGGCGGACGGCGCCAATAAACTAAAGTATTAATAGTGGAATTAAAAGGACAACCCATTAACTTGAATGTTATAGAAATATACACTTCAACATCAGAAAGCGACGAAAGCGAAATATAACTATTTTATGAGGAAAGCGAAAAACCAATGCAAATCCCAAGAAATACCGATCATAATGGCCGACTTCGACGCCAAAGTAGGAAAGGACAGAGTCGAAAACATCGTTGGAGAAAATGGCTAAGGTACACAGAAGGAGATGGGAGGTATGTTGATGGATAGTGCAGAAAGGAAAACTATAAGATTGCAAATACTTGGTTCAAGAATCATATCAGAATAAGAGGGACAAGGCAAAGCCCAGGAAACGTATACAAACATTAAATTGACTAGATACGTATTAGTTCCACAAAGAATTAGAATCATTATTAAAACAGCAATGACAATTCTAAGCGCACACTGTAAGAGTGATTTTGACCGGTAAAATGCCAAAAGTGTACATAAAAGCAAAACACAGGCAAAAGTACAAATCGAACTATTGAGAAATGACACCACTATTACAGTGCAATACAGAGAAGACGTAAAGCAAAGATATGTTGATATTGCAATTTTTGAAGATGTAAATCAATGTCAAAATGTTTAACGGAACCAATAAGAGATATCATACCTGTGGAAAAACGTGAATCAAAAAAGAAATGGATGACTCAGGAAATATTGGAAATGATGGACGAACGCAGAAAGTATAATAAAAACAGTATGGAGAGTAGACAAGCATGGAAACTAATAAAGAAAGAGTGCATAAAAGCAAAATAAAGCTACATAGATGAATGCCAATCAATTGAAAAACAAAAGAATAAAAACTTTAAAAATATTTCATGACTCGATAAAAAAAGTAACAGGGAAAAAAATCTATCACACAGAGCCTCTTTTGATCAGAGAGTCTCAGACAAGCAGGTGATCAGCTCGCTGTGTCCACAACTCTTATTGGCAACATGAGCAATACACTGATCAGTATTAATTTTAATATTATCAATTAAAAATTAAGACGGGCCAATAAACAAATTACTGTAGCTTTTTTGGGTACTCCCTCAGCTATTGACAAAAACCGGGAGGTTCTACCACTCTGGGCAATCTCTCTAATTCAAAACCAAAAAATGAACACAAAATTGAAAATCGTGCAAGGGTATGTTGTTTCCACCCTGCTATAAGCTTTTGAATCGGACTGCCGCAAACGTTTAGAATCGTTTGAAATGTGGCTATACAGAGGATTACTGAAAATATTCTAGACAGCAAAAATAGTAAAATGAGAAAGTGTTAGAAAAAAATGGGCAAGGAAAGAGAAATAATTGACATAATTAGAAAGAGACAAATGAAATACTTTGGCCATATATGAAAAGAATAGAACATATAGTAAATCAGTGGATTCATTGAGGGTAAAAGAGCACGAGGTAGACAGCGTTTGACTTTCTTGACCTATTTAAGACAAAACACATCCAGCATCACCACTAACACTGGGGATTCACGTAGAATCTTCTCAAGTTCTGCTGAACCGCCTTTGATATGACCTTTATGTGTTAAAAAGGGAGCTAAATTGCAAACTTTAGAACTTAAAAAAAATCACTCACCATACAAACAAACAAAAAACTAACATAAATTATGGATATCCATTCGTTCTTTTTATTTTTGATCATTTCCTTGTTCATCTTTCGGTGTCAGATTATGAATATACTTTTTTCCACTCTCTATTCCTTCTTCCTTTTTTCATTAACTAAAGCCATTTCTCCTCTCTTTACAATATCAGACGTGACCTCTGTTTATCCCCTGAATTAAAAACACTAGAGGTAGACGTTAAATAATGTGTTGTTTCCTTTAATATTTTATTAAAAAAGATACGACTTGGAAAATGTCAGCATTTCTCGAGGCATCCTGGACAGTTCTTGTTGCCCAGGTGAAGGTGAGCACTCCATGGTGGAGATCAGGATTCAGCTAAAGCGGAAGTCGTTGTTCTATGACTACATCGTCATCGCCCCGACCATCATGCTTTGCGTCCTGACCTTGGTGTCATTCCTGTTGCCCTGTGACAAGGGGGAGAAAATTGCTATTGGCCTGAATGTCTTCCTGACGCTGTATGTCTTACAATTACGTATTGCGGACAACGTGCCTGACACTAACTCAACGCCAATATTAGGTAAGTAATTTACATTTAACCACATTTTTGTTGTTATGATATAATGCCGAACTCACATGGGATCAGCAACAGGCAATGATAATAAATGGTGAACGAGAAGAACAATCGTTAAGTCGACTTTGGAGATTGAAACGGCACCTCTGCCCTGCTAGTCCACATGCTATACCAACTTAGCTATCCGCTTTTCCCAATATAATGACGTACGTTTTGCTAATATTATTTGTAGTTTTTGTTCTAAACCTTTGTTTTGTGAAGTCCAATCATCTTAATTGAAATGAAAGAATTTCAACTTCCAGGCTCATGACTGAGGTTAATTCATGCAAACAATTCTACATCCTACGTTACACATAGGATATTTTGGCGAAATGGGAGGGGGGGGGGGGCTAAATATGTGTGCTGTAGGTAGGCATGGATCAAGATACAGTCATTCAGTTACCATAAAGTTGTGTGGGTAATATGTGGCAAAGGCAAAACTCCAAGACACCAACAACATAAACATTAACAAAGAGACAAGTAAAAACAAAACAAAGCAAAACGTATCAAGGATGAAAGCTATTTAAAATGTCTTTATAATCAAAACCCAGTAGCCCCTTGTGGAGAAAGGGCAGCCACAGAGAGTGCGTATTGCTGACGCTAAGAAAAAGAACAATGGAGAGCAGCTGCAGCTAAAAATGAAGTTGCTTTTCATGGTTTCCCCAGGGCTGGCAATAAGCGTTCTCTCTGTGGTTGTACAAAAGCAGGAAAAGTGTTGATTATCGATACTATCTACTCTCTTCATCTTTCTACCAGGGGTGTTTATGCTGGTTGTCATGACGTTTAACTGCGTGTCCCTCATCATGGCGACGCTTGTGATGAACATCAAGAAACGAGGGGACAGCAATCGGTGTTTCGATGTTCCTTCGTGGCTTTTCACCCTGTGCGACAAAGGCCTCGGGAGAATAGTGTGCACACTTTGGAAACAAACAGAGTATATTCCCCTTTCGATTCCCGAAGTGATCGAGCAAGAGACTGCTTTCGATGGGCCTGATGCAAGGGACACAACCGTGGAAAATAATCAAACTTTAGACGGCGTCGTCAAAGAAGACGTTCAGACAGGACCAGACTGTAATAATAAATATGTGGGAAATTTGAGTTTCGAAAGCCACCAAAGCGACCAAGAATTGGATGATCTTCGAGAATATTCCACTCGTTCTGCTAGAAATATAAGAGGGTTACATTTACGAGACAACGTAGGTCTTGTACAAAATACTCCACAAACTACTAGCCTGAATGGCTTGAGGAGAAGACGGAATCTTACGGATGAACGAGACAAATCATTAGGTAAAAAAAGAGAGCAGGAATGATTCAATTTATTAATCGATTAATGCTATTATTATTACTATTTCATAATTGTCTATAATATTTGGTCTTTATTTATTGATTTGTAATTTATACTCATTTATGTATTTATTCATTCTTATCTACTAGATCGGTATCATATATATTTATACTTTGTAAAATTAATTCATCAATGTATTCATCCAGTTCTCTTGTAAATTATTACCTTATTTCTATTTTTTTAACTCATTGACTTTTTACTTTGGTAATCTATGGATTGTCCCGTTGATTAATCGGCATAGTGTATTTTTTTCAACATTATTGTTTGTCTGCAGTGTCTATCTATTAAACTCCTAGGCCCTCGTGGCTGAGCGGTTAGCGATTTCACTTCGTGAGCAGAAGGTATTGGGCTCGAATCCAGGTGGCGACGTTGGGATTTTTTCCTTTGAAATTCATGGCCTATAATGTGTTTCAAAGGGCGTAAACTAACAACTTTAAACTTTTATCTATCAAATGTATCCGTTATCTAGTCCCGCCCTGTGCAGGATTTTTTCTTGGAATCTTTTTGAGTTTTCACGGCTTTGCCCAGGAATTTTTGTTTATCTAATATCTGATTTATCCTCTTCCCACTTCCTTCAAAATTCATGTTAAAAATACATTCTTACCCATTAATCACCAGTATAATGTCTTATTACTCAGGTCAAGAAGATTGCGCTAATGGATCCATCAGCACCGAAATGTCCCTACCCTGGCGCGCCTGTGACATCCCATCCATGCAACGACTCCGTAGGATCAACCTCTGCAAGCGACGCTGGTTCTATGTGGCTGAAGTGGTGGACAAGTTTGCGTTTTTGGTGTACCTGGTTCTTCTCACCATCTGCATCTTTACCGTTCTGTATCTGATTCCAGTGCATTTTAGAAACGATTGAAGCACGATAGTGAAACAATGTTATTGTTTGTCCCATAACAAAGAAAGCAATTTTATAATAATATGATAAATATATCTTTATCGAATTTGCATGTATGTGTCGCATGTTATTGACATTTATAGCAGCACTTTAAGACTGCCCTAGAACATTACCTGATTTTCCTATTCAAAATTGTTAATTATACTCAGTGCTCAGAAGAGATTCCCCCTACGGTGGCATTTCTGTTTAAAACGTCATCTTCGATAAGGAATGACGATTGTCCGAGAATTTAAACGGGCCGACAAGTCTTGAAAACTTGGATTGAAATGGAGAATTGTTTTTTAAACCTCCGTCAGGATTCGAACTCAAGCGTGACATTCCGAGGTAACTGAGTTATAAACTCGGTCACAGCCGACATATGTACATAATAGGTCTGTTTCAGGTCATCTTTAAGTAGAAAGTATTTTCACATGATTGAAATATACCTTTTTGTAAGAATGTATGAAATATATTGTCATTGTAAAAAAGAAGTCAAACTGCTTGTCCAAATAAACCATGAACCCACGGGGTGTGTGAGACGTTGGTGAAATAGAATCTGATCTTGCTGGCACGGACCTCGATCGTGGTTCAAAAGTACAATTCGTGATCTGATCTTGACGTTTCGGAATAAATGGATTTGTTAATCTGTTGGTATCATTACACTATTACACTATATTTGATCTTTTAAGAAGCAATGTTATGCATACGACAGTACTTATAATTCGGGCTCCAATGGTGTCTCGAAAAGTTTCGGGTTTGTGGAGACCTCTAACATCCACAGGGGGTTCGCGTGACCAATTTGTCCAGACGTACTGCTTTCATCAGTTTTCGGTACCGCAGTTATTTGTGGCAAAAGTTTCAAGCAGCCAGACGGGGCTGTGGGTCTGGTCTCTGATAAGTAACTAACGCTCAGAGGAAAAAAAGATCAGATGAATTTGTCGGGGTCGGTGCCTGATCAAGTCCCACTGTAGCTCGCCTCTCCTCGGCCGTGTATCCAAAGATCATATACAATAAGATATTCAACGGCGTATTTCACTCTGTACCGAGTGAGGACATATTAAGTAGTTGCGCCTTGTGTGCTAGTTGTGCCATAGCGTGCACCGGATAGAACGCATTTTATGATTTTTGTGCGATATTTATTTAGTTCACATAATTTTGATAAAAGATTGCATTACGCCCATACCATGTAGGCCTATCGAGTATTGAACGAGCCAAAACAATAAGAGAATTATGGGAACGCTCGATAATAAGGAGACATCACTCTCATTCGTCATCGGTAAAAGTCATTGAGTTGAATATCTTATTGTAGATGCTCTTTGGTGTCACCGGTTAGCTATCTCCGCAGCGGGGCGGCAGTGACAAACTCTCTGCTGCACTGGGTCCTTTAGCCCAACAACCAGACCCAGAGCCCCGCGGAGGCTAGATCTAACTAAGCTGATGACGTGGTCGTTTCCATTTGGATAGTCCTTGACGCGATTTTCCCCCTTTCCTATCCAATAAAATGGGTGACCTGAAATCGAATAAAAATCTCGTCTATACTCTAACTAAACTCCAAAGCCTAATCATGTTTCCTCAAGGAAATGAGATCGCCTGAAGCAATGCCACGCTCCGCCCCTTGCCTATCTGTTAGTTTTAGTGGAAAGGAAAGGGTAAGTCAACACTTCGAAACTCGATCAGTGATTTTCATTATGATATGTCCTGATAATCGATAGTACAGTGTTTATTCAGAAATAGAACATGGATAAGCACCGTCTTAGGTTTATGCACAAAGTAATGATGGCTGTGTTTACTCTTCTTTCTGGGAAATTAAATAAATATTTGATTAGGAAAAGATGATACTGATATGGATTCGATTGTTTATTCTTTCCTTAAGGCACAGTCGACTCCGGTTTATCGCAACTCAGTTAATCGCAATTGCCGCTAAATCTCAATTTTCCCCAAGAAACCAAATTATTTAATACTTTACAAATGTCACTGGTTAATCGCAACTTCGGATATTCGCAACAATTTTGCCACTGACGTCGTGTTGCAATTAACCGGAGTCGACTGTATTTGAATAAATTAATGATAGCACACATCAAATATTTTTTTCTCCCATACTAGATTTCAAGAAATAATGTGGATATCAGTTCTTTCTTCTTTCTTTATCCTTTCACAGTTTACCTTTCGGTGTCATCGAGGCTATATCACGTTCATAGTAGAAAATCACGAAGTAGTTTTTACATAATTTATTACCATATTTATTGATTATTGACCTTGATTATGATTTATACTGCCCAGTATATTGCTCATGGTGTCAATAACGAGTTTAGGACACAGTTGGCTGATCACCTGCTTGTCTGAAATTCTTTGATCCTGAGGATTTCCAAGCCTGTGTTCAGCCATGCTTAGTGGGCAGGGTGCCTGGATTTATACCGTGTATCTTGTGTATCTTTTATGGCTGAAAATGGGGTTGGCCCCAACACTGTTTTGTGCGGTATTAATCGATCAAACAAATTACGATATTTACAAAGATATCTCTTATTCGATCTAATTGCATTGTAATAAATGATATTTTAAGGGGAGCAGGCACTAGTAGTATTTGGTATCAAGTAAGGATGGAAAATGTGAAAGGCCCAGAAAAATAGCCAAAGAGGACGAAACATAATATGTCGACAGTCGGGATCGAACCAACGTCAGGTCAGCGAACGACAACACCGCCTAGCCAAAACCAGACGATCTACGAATTGAGCTCTTTCATAAGTAGCCTGGTTAGTGTTTGTAGGTGGGCTTTGGGCACATTGAGAGGAAGTGTATTTGACTTTGTCAAATCCTAAAGAAATGTGTGCACGAGGGTGGCCACTTTGGCTAAAATAACAGATTTGGAGAAAACAGCTCAACTTTTATAATATGTATTCTCAAGCCAATTGCCTTTATGATATTGTTCTGACCTGAGGCCGAAATGGCACATGACATACAACTCCCACCCCAAACTTCCCACCAGCACTAGAATTTACGAATCGCTGGACAGCAAATCAGTGGTCAGTGCTTGTCACGCATCCGTGACTACATAGATGACCAACAATGATGACGTGTATTCACATGTGCGAGCATTGACCTACTGCATGACGGGTCAATGGCCTGCATGCTTACTTACCTCTAGTGTAATTATATCAGAGGGGTCATACTGCTTAACAACCTTACATTAATGGGAGGCGAACTCACTATGGGAAATTAAAATGGTGTGAACAGTTTTGATCATTCATTCTCCTTGACTCCGAGGTATAAACAAACAAACACAAGGGCAAAGAAAGAGATTATCCTTTCTTGTATTTGTCAAATTGATTCTGCCATAGCAGTCTAAAAATATTTTTTAACAACCAAGCAAGACACAGACGAAAACAAACAAAAGAATATAAGAATGACTGAAATGATGAGCAAAATACACGGCATTCTACGGCGTTATCCCCAAATTATTCTTCAATATTTGTCTCAACGATTCCCTGGGAATCTCAAAAACGGTTCTAAATAACTTGAGAAGATTACACGTGAATTTCCAGGACAGAGCCTGAAAGGACCAGCGAAAAAAAAACCCCACGCTAGGCGGGCTCGAATCAGGTCATCCAGTCCAAAGTCGAGTGACTTAACCACTGAGCCATGGACGCTCCCATGTGCAAAGTCTTTTATTTGCATTGATATTCTATGTTCATCATACCAGCTGACAAGAACATAAGTTCGTGTGTAGTCTATAGCCCAATTAACACAAAAATTGAACGGAGGCTAAAATGTACATCCGGATGAGCTACGGTGTTTTCACTGCTGTTACACACGGGCAAGATGACAAAGCAGTTCACCCCTGTACAACGCGCTTTGCCGTGAAGATGTATCACCAAACGAAATCTCCCAAATCGACCTAGGCATTATTTTATCGGCCGTTTCAAGCGAAAGATCCATTTTAAAATGGGCTGCACGTTTTGAAAGGTTTGGCTCCATAAAAAATAAGAACTCGAAGTCTAAGTCCCAAGGAACACACAAAACAGGTTAGGGTGGTCCGTGATTCACTGATCGAAGCACCAAAGAAATCAATACGGCGTCTTGAGGTTGAAATTAACAGGGAATCGTTGAGACAAATATTGAAGAATGATTTGGGGCTAAAGCCGTACAGACTCCAAGTTCACCAACGACTTACTGATGCAAACGCGGATACCAGAGTGACATGTGTCGTTGGTTCCTTGACCAGTTTAATTAAGATGAAACTTTTATCCAACGGCTCTGGTTCTCTGACCAGGCCTATTTCTACACCAACGGCTATGAGAATAGCAAAGTCCGACGTAGGGCTGCGTGATCAGAAGAGTACGGTGTGTGCAGCCTTTTTTTTCTTTCTCAACGAACATCAGCACCCCGTCACAGGGAACTCTGACCGGTACCTCAACATTCTATCAAGGTCCTGGAGAAGCCTGAGACTATGTGTAAGAGCTGAAAGGAGACAGAACCAGCACAGCACTTTCAGCAAGATGGGGCTGCGCCTCACGTCTCCAATGCTGTTCTTCGCTGGATCAACAACCATTTTGGTAACAGGACAGTCAGTATGGGACTGAACACAACTGGGCCCCAAACAGTCCTGACCTGAGTCCACTGGACTTTCACCCGTGGGGGTAAGTGAAGGACAAGGTGTGTGGGAAAAAAAACTTTGAAGGTATTCAGGACTTGAAAGAAGCCCACAAGGAGGGCACGGGCGAGATTCCTCCGCCCCCCCCCCCCCCCAGCAGTGTCAACGCGAGATTAGCAATTTCAGTCACCGTGTCAGAACGTGCTTTGCTCAAAATGAGAGGCATCTGGAACATCTTGTTACTTGTTTTCGTAGCTGTCATATTTTTGGGTTAATATAACATAATAAATCAGGATTGATGCTCCGCGTTTTTGTGAAATTTGATTTTTTTACCTTTATTAAAAACGACTATATTTTCCTTCTCTAAAATACATTATAATCCAATCATATTGTTACCAAGTTAAAGAGAAGAGGCTGAATAATAATAAAATGTGGGTTTAGGCACCCTGTATAATATATATTATGATTTGAAACATATTCTGTTTGTATGTGAATGTGTTGACAACTGACACAAAATGTACTCAACAAGTTGACATCAAAATTCGCATAATATGCAAGGAAAGTAATCTAAGTAGTGTGTTTTTTTCAAAGATTTTCCATTTAGCTTTTAAGTGATACCAACACACACACACACACACACATACACACACACACACACACACACACACACACACACGCATGATGTGATAAAACAAATAAGTGACCAATCATACTTCATTGTGCGTGACTTCCACAGTGTGCAACATAAGAAGAAAAAAAACCCAACAACCAGCTAACAAACAGAAACACATGAACGCTGTTTCAAATTCACAGCTGAACCGGAAGTTTACAGTAATAGAATTATTCAGAACAATCCTTTCCACTTCCGTCTATCAAGTGGGCAAATCAGATCTCTATTTTGGGGGTATGGTTTTGACCCTACCTTACCGATCGTTTCCTCCACGGAATGAGGCAACCAAATCGACGGCGTAGGTCGTTGCCCCGGGCGGGAAGAGAGACTTTACTTCTCTACCTCATACTCATATCACCATTATCATCATGCTGCATACTACTCCCACTCATATAATTGTGCCCCCGAGCAATGCTGATGACAATTTCTATTCATTGACCTTCCATAGATACTAATGATCGAGACGAGGGCTATGACCACAACAGGAAACCATGTCCCTGGTGAGATCACGCAGCTAACTCATAATTATACTAATACTTCACTTCATTCCGGGAATGGCTAGATGGCTGTATGTAATGCGATTCAACCCAGTCTCGTGAGAAAAAGACAGTCAGCGTAGAATCTCTGTATAACATATTCTGACGGGGAAAGTCGTAGCGTAGCGGCAACGCATTCGCTTTGTCCTGGAGATGGACTATAAACCGGAGGTTCCGTCTTTGATATGACATTTAATAAGTTGCCAAGGGCGTAAAACTAATAACTTTACACTTTTTACAACTTTACTATATTATTCACACTGCGTTAATGAGCGTAGGGGACGATTGTCACGAGGCAGACTAAGAACGATGTGTAGAAGTAGAATTGTGGGCAGTAAAAAGTAAATTCCCCAGGCTGGCAAAAGAGCATATGCAATCGAACACAACTATAGATGTGGGTTCTCTTCCTCTAAGATCTCACCGTACACCTAAACATGTCCATTATGAGTGAGACAGATGGATAAAAAAAATGTTACTGAGAATCCTGCCCGTTCGGGAAGTTGAACAAGTTTTTTTTTGTTTACAGAAAGTGCACGTTATGGAGGTTCGCCCAATATAATCTAACACCTGAGAGAGAGAGAGAGAGAGAGAGAGAGAGAGAGAGAGAGAGAGAGAGAGAGAGAGAGAGAGAGAGAGAGAG
>JARBEQ010062631.1:0-14749 GCA_030265355.1 Tritonia tetraquetra | reverse complement strand
CTCTCTCTCTCTCTCTCTCTCTCTCTCTCTCTCTCTCTCTCTCTCTCTTTCTCTTTCTCTTTCTCTCTCTCTCTCTCTCTCACTGCTTCCTGAATTCTCCTCGACCAGGCATCCTTCACAGACTATTTCATTTTTGTTTGTTGATCAGATTTTTAGATTTATTTATTTTCTAAAATGTGAAAGAAACAGATAGTTTTTTTTGCGTGGTTATAAATGAAGATTAAGTGTGAAATATAAAACGTCTATAGCAATAGTGATTTTTTTCCCCTCTGATTTCCAGATCTGTGAGTCAGCTTCAGATTTAGAAAAGATGGCAGCACTAGTAGCTTCCCTCACCCATGACCTTGATCATCCAGGGGTGAATAACGGTTTCCTCATTGCTACCTCCAACCACTTGGCCACACTGTACCAGGTAGGGGTTTTGTTCTATTTATTGTTTTGTTTTGTTATCCATAGTGCATATCACCGCAAAGCAGTGTTGCGCCCAGCTACATGTCCAGCCTTGCTGGGCACAGTGCTGGAAAAATTTGGATCAGGTAGATAAGGTAAGCTGGTGATCAGCCCATTGTGCACGAACCTTAAATAGCGCAATGAGCATCACGTTTTTAGGTGTTGCCCAAGTTTTGGCCATAACAGTATTTACTGCTACCTTGGTGGTAAACGCCTCTGTTGAAAGAAAATTGCGCTGATTTTGTGCAATGAATTCCACCACATTTCTTTTAAAGATTCATGTGGAGATCTGTTAACAAAGTGGTAATTTATATATCATTGTTTTATATGTCCTTGCAGAACGTATCTGTATTAGAAAACCACCATTGGAGGTCAGCAGTTGGATTGTTGCAGGAAACAGGTGTCCTCTCCCATCTGTCCAAGGAGATTTGGTGAGTTGGTTGGGTTGCTTTTATCTTTTCATTTTGATAGAATCTGTAAAAGATCTATTCTAAATATTTATATGATAAAACATTATAGGTCATATTAAAGTTGGGATAGGACTTGATTCTAGAAGGAATCCACTGGGCCAGAGCCATAGTAACTCAGAGTAGAGAGTACAAAGGAAAAATCCCCACATCGCCGCCAGGATTAAAAGTCATGACCTTCTGCACACAAGGCAAAAGCGTTACCACTATGCTACAACATGCATGCAATCAGACCAGACCACTATGCTACAACATGCATGCGATCAGACCGGTAAAGAAAAGGAGGAAATCAGCCCACTGACCAATTTTCAGTATTACTCAGATTTTGATTAGAATTAAATAACGCGCATTGCTGCATGAGCGTCTTCCATGTACAGTTTTGGTGCTAGTACTAGAAGGAATGTTGTCACCAAAGGTCCCTTTAAGACACCAGGCTGTCATTAAACCCTTCTGTAGTATATTTTCTTGTGTGCTTAACTACAAAGCAAAACTAGTAACAGTACCTCTTAGAAACGATTAGCTTTGCATGCAGATGGATCCAACCATAAAAAGCAACAGCGCTTAGGCAGGCTGATTGGCTAGTACATTATGATTTGATAGAATAGATTTAGATATGTTAGCCCAAATTACAAATCTTCCAGTTCTTATTATTAGTATTACAAACGATCATCTACAATAAGATAGTCAACTCGGCGTATTTCACAATATAATGAGTGAGGAAATTTTAAATGCAGTTGCCCTTGCACCTTGTGTGCTAGTTGTGCCAAAGCGTGCACTGGATAGAACGTATTTTATGATTTTGGTGCGATATTTTTTTAGTTTGCATAATTTTGATAAAAGAATGCATTATGACCATGCCATTTTGTATCGAGTATTGAACGTACCAAAACAATAAGAGAATTCTGGGAACACTCGATGATAAAGGGACATCACTCTCATGCGGCCTCAGTGAAAGTCATTGAGTTGAATATCTTATTGTAGATGATCTTTGGCATTACTATAGTTGAGGATGCCCACAAGTGTATGTGTTGATCACCTGAAATCCTTGGATCCATAGCTTTATGTTTGACTACTCATGGTGGTTGACGTGATTGCAGTCAGCTGTAGGTGTCTTATTCACATGCACAGAGCTGGTTTCAACACTGCATTGCCTTATTAATGGGTGTTGATAAAAAAACACAAATATTTAGATGTATTTCAGCTGTTTTTTCCTTTTATTTCATATGATCATTTGTTCTTGTCTTTCTCAGGGAATCTTTCACAAACCAGGTGAAAGCATTAATTCTGGCCACAGATATCACCAGGCAGCAAGAATTTCTGCTCAAATTTAGTGTAAGTCATTTTTAAAGATTATTGTTAGTTTCTTTCACAATTGATATAGATTTTTATTTAACCTTTACCACCGCTTGCGGGTAAAAAATACCCACCCGGTTACATATTTACTTGCTGTGTCTTTAACTGAATAGATATCCACTTGAAACTCGACCTATGCTTCATCCATTCATTTTTCGATCTGTGAATTTTAAAAAAAGTTTTTTTCATTTTTCATCAATTATCATTTTCTATTATTTATTTTTTTTGTATCCGAGTGAATTTCTGTTTGCTTAGTCACATGCGGGTGTTTTTTTATCCACTGACGTGCTCAGAAGCCAACAATGAAATAATGTATGGTTTTTCATCTTTTCTTATGCTTACATATTAGACTATCGAGAAAAACGATATCTTGAAATTGAAAGAGCCTACCACTGGAACATTAAAAAGTAGGGGTCATATGTGTCAAAAACACCAGCAAGTGGCGAATAGGGTTATTTTGAGTGTCACATACTGGTTATTCACTCTTTAAAAGTCAGTGGGTACCACCAATAAAACGCGAGTGGTGAATATAACATGGTAAAGGTTAAATGAAGGTAAAAGATAAACTTACTTTGCATCAAATGACTATTACAATAAAGTATGTGTGAATAGAACACTCTAAGGGAAACAAAGCCGCTTAATGATTAAACATTCTGCCGCTGGTTGGGAACACTGCAAAGCAAATCCGGCTTGACATTGTGAAGTATCTTTTTGCTCAAAATGGGTTGTAAAGACCAAATACTCACATCCCTTGTCTTTTAGATTAGATTTACATTTAAAATGTCTCGTAGGGCATAGTACCCAACAATTTGATACTATTTAGTCTAAATATGCAATCATTCTTTGTTTTTGACTATAGAGATACATCGACAGTGGTGAGTTTCAATATCGAAGAAATCAGGAACATCGACATTTCATGCTTCAGGTGAGTTTCTAGAATATTTTGATGTGTACAAATTTGGGCATAGAAAAAAAAAACCCATTTGCCCCCTCATGTACACATATTAATGGGTTACCACAGTACAGGCTTAACTTAAAAGTTTTAAAAAAAGGGATATTAGAGATCCCAAAGAGTTCCCGGCTTTGTGTTCAGTCGTGTTTGGTGGTCAGGGTGTCTGCATTTATGGCAGGTATCTTGTGTGCCTTTCCTGTCTGAACATAGGGCTGGCCGCAACACTGCTCCGTGGTATTGATGGGGCTCGATCAAACCTTACACCGAAAGGTACTGAAAAGGTTATTGATAAAGAAAGAAAGATATTAGAGATATGTTTTCATTGTGTTATCTATGGAGAGGCTATATTGATATTGTGTCTTGTTTATTTCAATGTCTTCAGTTACATCACTTTATATAATATCCAGTTGGAAATGCATTTTTTTTAAATGATCATATGTGTTCTACAAATATTTTTATGTAATATATTTGTACCTTTTGTGGATAACAGATTGCCTTGAAGTGTGCAGACATCTCCAACCCGTGTCGTCCGTGGAAAATCAGTCGCAAATGGAGTGAACGTGTGTGTGATGAATTTTTCTTACAAGGTGGGTTTGCTAAATAATTCTGTAGTTGGAAGAACATTGAGAAGCCTCGCTACATGACCAAGGTTGACTCAAATAAAAAGCTGGCTGGGCAGCAGTTTCTTCATGGGTCCCTCTATGATTAAAGCTTCCTTTTCTTTTAGAATGTACTATTATTTTTATTCTAATTCTGACAATTGTTCGCCCGGTTTTCGGACTACTGTTATCAGACTGATGTGGGCTTCCCCTTACCACCGATTTGAGAGCTTTTTTGAAGATCTCTGTGTTAAATGTCTGTTGTGTTTTGTGTGTTGTTTGTTAGCTGAGAAAGAATTTTGTCAGAAATGTTCTACTTCCCCTATTTTTGTCATATGTGAGTTTTTTAAAAACATTTTTATTTACATTTTTTTTACTTTTAGTCTGTTACTTCCAGCAGCCTTCATTGTATTGTTCTTCTCACAGCAACTCCAAGCATTGGGTCACATATCTGCCCTTTTACCATGAACAGTGTTTTACCATAAACAGTGTTTTAGCATGAACAGTGTTTTACCATAAACAGTGTTTTACCATAAACAGTGTTTTACCATAAACAGTGTTTTACCATGAACAGTGTTTTACCATGAACAGTGTTGTCCTAGTTTTGTCTTTTTAAATGCCATTTCATTTTTATTCACAACTTCTTGTTTTCAAGAAATCTCTTTTTTCTGTTGGATTTCAGGAGACACAGAGCGTGCATTGAATATTGCTGTGACCCCCATTTGTGATAGAGTGACCAACACTGTGCCCAATATCCAGCATGGTAAAGGAAGACTTTCTCAATTCCTGATTTTATTATTGGATTTTATGAATAGATTTTGATATCAGATAAATATATTTGGATTGATATAAAGTGATGTACAGACACTTTATGCGGCGTCTAACCACTCGACTAGTACCCCCAACGGTACCGGGTTTGTGACCAGTAGGAAATACAGTTATTTACACTCACACAGTACCATGACCAGAGTAATTTTTTAAATCCCATTATATTGTCAAGCATACCAAAATCGTCATCTGGGTGCTCTAACCATTTAAATTCCTATTTAGATAACGTTAGCTACAGGGCTTTTGCATCCGGGCGACTAAATGCAATGTGAAAAGGAATGTTTCTTTTGACATTAAACTTGTGAAGAACCCTTTCAAATGAAGTCATATTTTGTAAAATTGTAATTATTTTTTCTTGCTTTCTTTGACACAGGTTTCATGCAGTTTGTAGTCAGCCCATTATTCAAAGCATGGGATCGATTTCTCAACACAAATCTGACCCTTGCAATGTTGAAACACCTATCTCACAATCAGGGACGATGGAAGGAGATCATTGACAAAGAAGAAGAACTGTCGGATGCGTCATGCCTTGACCTGCTGCCGAGTGATGAGTATCTGGACAATGAGGACAACAATGTCCAAGGGGAAGAAGAAAGACCACTGGAGATGACAGAACCTGAGTGTGAGATTTGCAAGAGTAGAAAATCTTCCTTAGCCCAGGAGGAGGGAGGGAAATTAGAAGAGGATATAGACATGCTGGACTTGTCCATGGCGGCCAGGGAATGTACGGACAAGACCGAAGACGATCATGAGGAGGAAGGAAGGAGTGAAGAGGACGACATTGTCACAAATGACATCAATTTACTGTACAAATACCAGACAGATTCTTCAGAACACCCTGGTGATTTGAGTGGTCGGTGTCTAAGTCCCGTCAACGAAGACAGCGAGCAGAGTCTCTATGCCTCTGGCAATGGACGCAGATTCAGCATGCCTTACTTAGTACGCAAAGATTTAAATTTTTATCTGGGTCTAAGAAGAGAAGGCAATGGCCATTGCAACCCGTTCTCCCGTCGGCAAAGTCTTCCCGTTACTGCCATAAGACTCCCAAGTGGCTCGTCTTCCTTGGACCCATCTATCTCTGATGCTAAATCTCCTAGAAGCATATCCATGGATGCCCTTCTAACCCGACCTAAAATCAGCAACCTCAGCCCTAACATGGACGCCAGTTTGATTAGTGGCTCTATGGACCCTTTACATTTTGTCTCTCTACAAAACCAAACTCTTATGCTGGAAAAGGGATCCCTAACCAGATTTACCTCCAACCCCACCTCACAACATTCAAGCTCAGAGTTTTTGACTTCTGAACTCTCCAGACTTGAAAACAATAATTTGAATATGTTACCTCCTGATCTCATTATCCCACCATTTAGACAGAGAAAACCAGAATTAAACCTGACACCTCAGGTTGGCCTAGCTGCTAGCTGGCCTGTTTTAGCCCACAAGGAGCAGTCAGCCAACACATCTTTTAATAATGTCAACATAGCAACAGGTAAAATCCTCCAAGATTCCAACATTAGAGACCTTTTATCATCTGTGATTTTGAACCAGAATGAAAATTCCTCCAATCCTCCGTCGTCTCAGGGCTCTGATTCCAGTTTTTGATTCTTCTACACATTGTCAAATGACAACTTCAACAAACTAACCAACGCTACTCCCAGAGCCTTTCTTTCTTTCTTTATCATTTCCTGGTTTACCTCTCGGCGTCGGGTAATTCCAGAGCCATTTCAGACAAAGAGCAGGAGGGAAGGGAGACTGTCAGAACTACCAGCACAGAGCAGGCATCCCGGTGTCTTTCCAAAATATCTTCCTAGTAAGCTAGAATGTGTTCTGGTGTGTATTGGGTATTTGAAGCATGTCAGGGATTAGTTATCCAAGATGACTCCTCCAATGGCGACAGTTCTTATTTGAGATAGTAGATACTGTGATATTTTATAATTCCCTTGTTTATTCATCTTCATAGCAATTTATAATTATTATTATTATTCTATTAATACACTCTAGCACAGATATGATGAAATTTCAGGGACAGCACAATTGATTTCGCTATATCGCCAAGTCAATGATAATATTACAAAAAATCCGGACCATAAATTCCTTTCGCTATAACGCTAGTTTCGTTATATTTGTGCTGGCTGTATCCATGCTAGAGTGTAATAACATCATTATTATTGATATTGTTTTTATTGTTATTGATGTTGTATTTCTATCCTTTTTATAAATATCATCAAGATATTTTTTTTGTGGGTTTTTTTATTTCTCAAACAAATTAAAGTTGAAATTTAGATTTGTAATCAATATTTTTCTTTTGGTTGACTTATACTTTGTATACCGTTTTAGAGCTCAGTTTTTTAATTACAATGGTGCCATAGTCAACCTTCAAAACTTTTTAGTCTGTGTACAGTTACAAGCTTTCTTTTTTATAGTTTTTGGTGCTTTTTGCTTCAGGACCTAATAGGAAAGAGAAAAATAGGGAAGTAAATAGAGACAGTTTATCTTTGATCTCATTTTTTTTTGTCATTCTCAAGCTCATAATTGATGATAGGATGTGAAAGTAAAGACATTAAATGCAGTGGATTGAATTGTTTGATTTGACCCAGCTGTTCTAAATGATGAAGAATGTCACAACCAAACGAATCACAAACGTTGCTCAATTAGCAATTAGAACCATATTATATCAAAAATAATTCTTTTTATATTTTTTTACTTATTGTATATAACAACAAACCGTAATGATTCATGATATATGAACTCCCTTTTGAATATTTTTAACTGACTATATTTGTATGACGAGTGGAAGCAGTTCTTGAAAATTGAAAGAATGGATAAAGAAATTTATTCCTTTTTTTTTTGTCCCATACCATACTGAATAGATGTTAAAAGATATTAAATATATCGGGAATTTAAGCATTGAGTTACCAGGAGGAGAAATGAAGTACAAAAAATAAATACTTTAATGCAAGTATGTATTTAAAAAAATTATTGGATATTTGACCAACAGTTTTAAAAGAAGTAAGACTGTTGTCTTCTTTTTCTGCTTTATTCAAAACATGCATGTGTATAGTAATAACTTATTGTTTATTCCGTATATTATATTCAAATATTTAGACACACATAACACATATCAGAATGGAAGTGTTCGTTACACATGCTGAAAAGCTGTGTATTCAAATGGTGTGATTGTGATTATTACATGACAAGAAACTTTTTCAGATTCCATTCAACATGGATCACAAAAGTGACATGTTACTGATGATCACTTTTTGTTCAAAGATTTCAACGTCTCCAATATAGATGGTGTTGACAATTTCTTGAAAAATATATCTGTATATATGTGTGTGTGTGTGTGTGTGTGTGTGTGTGTATGTATCAACATGAAATATATTTTGTAAATCAGGTCTGTAAAGAAGATGAATGTCAGATTTTCTGGTCTTGTGTCTGTGCATGAATTAGTGTATGTAATATGTATATAGGAGTGAGTACCTGTATATGAGTTTATGTGTGATTATGTATGTGTGTGTGTATATATATGTGTGAGCGTCATTGTATTTGTATGTCTGTAAGAGTGAGTGTGTTTGTCTATGTGTATTATATTATGTGTCTGAGTGTGCAAGACATGAAGAATCATTGACATCCATGGTCATGACAGAAACTGATATTTTATTTCTCAGGAATCCTTCATGAAATTCATAAAATAATACTTATATCTTGTCTCTCCGTGTTGCCAAAGATTATATGGAGGTATGAGAGATGATGTTGACGTAATTGTTTCCTTGTATTTGATTCCAATGCCATATTCCTATAGATAACCATCAGATATAATCTATCAATGATGTCAATGTAATGAAACATCAATTTGAAATTGGATTGTTTGTTGATGAAAAACTGATTTTCTCCAAAAGTATGCATGATATTATTCCCATACTTGAAAAGAAATACTTGATTTTTATGATGGAATAGGGCACACAATCAAACCTGGTCGAATTCAAGTCGTTTTGCTAGAAATTGACAATCAACCTGTTGGTATGCAAACTGTGAGATACAATTTACAATAGTTTGCTTCCCAATCTTCGATTTCTATTGTTGTAAAGAAAATAGTTTGCTCCTGACATTATAAAAGTAAAAATACAGCGTGGGCAAAAAACCCTCCTCGATTTCAAGACATAATACAAATCAAAACTTTCAGAAATATTCTTACATATTGTTGGTTGGATGATATCATAAATCATTAATATCTGGATCCAGAGAAATCCAGCCTCATAGTGCTGGCCTTACACTCTAATGAAAAAAGGGAACTGGATAGGAAAGAAAGTAATATATCATAAAGTTTTATATGATACTGGTTGGTAACGCACTCGATTTTTCCCCGCCCATTACTCAGAAAGCATCGAGGCGGTGATCTAGCTCACTCCAGACTTCCTGCTCCAAGTCACTTTAGAATGGAGGTGTTAGAACGTAGATCCACATTTGGTTCTCATCTGAAAGCAGATTCCAACACATATCAGCTATGTAGCTTTGGGGTGAACACCATTTTAAATGACACATTTCGAGCGGTGTGCACTGCCATATGATTCAGACAATGTGCCCTGGTGCTGGTTCTAGCAGTGCACAGATATTTATGTCGCAGGGAATAGAAATTGTAACAGTTAATGTATCTGATAAAACCAATTTTTAAACATATCATTAAGTTTTGATATTATTATTTCTTGAAATCGAGGAGGGTATTTTTTTTACTCAGCCTGTATATCTGGCTATAAGACAACTGAAAGTACTAATTTGGCCATAACATATTTTTGTTCTTCGAAAGAGCATGGTGATATATTTCAGGCATAATAATGTTTACCTAAATTAAGATAACTGTGTATCTGAAATAGCACATTGGCTTCCCTATAGTCCAGCTGTTTTGTGTTTTTGTGGGTTTGTTAAAGAAGCATAATGAAAGTGTTAGACAGGAGGATAAGCCATACAAGACAATTATTATTAATAAATTATCACTATCATCATCATTATCACTATTATTATGATTATTACTATTAACCCTTGGACCCATGGCTTCCTTAGCCTTATTTTCCACTGTACCTGAGCTCCTGAGCAAGCAACACAAAACGCAAGGAATGTTGATATAGAGTGAATAATGAGTTTATAAAATAGATTGGTCGATCTTGAAATTAAGGGATAAATAAAATGACTTACTTGAACATATAGTCCCAATCTTTTTAGCTCACCATCCTAATTCTGGATTTGTTGCTACCCCAATCATGTCTTTTATTGATGTCATGTCCATTCAAAATATCTAGATTATAACATCATCTTCCTCAATTACTTTGAGTCCCATCTCTATCATAGTCAACACTTTTGAAGTCACAGTCAGGATAATCTCTTGTCTTGTTACAATTTATACTCATTGAATAAGTATCTTTCTTCTGTAACTTCATAGTCCAGATGTTGTCTCTCATCCCTGAAGTTCCTTGTTCACAAATAGATTAATTGAATGTGGTCAATGCATGAATTTCACCCCAAAAACAACACAAAAACAATTTACATGTACTCGGAGACCTTTGTTTATGCTTCCAACTAAACAGTATATACTAAGCTTGTAGTAGCCTTCTTTTCAATCGCTAATTCTGAATCCCGAAATACCAAGCTTACGGTATATAGGAAAATACGGCATTGTCCTAAATTTTGGGATTACGGGCCAAAGGGTTAATATTATTATTATCATTATCATTATTTTCATTATTATTATTGCTACTACTACCACTTCTACTATCATTATCCCCCACACAGAGGATAATATTTCCTTCACCTATTGATTATCTGTTAAAATAGTTTGGGTTTTTCTTTGGTCAAAGATATTAATGGAATTTTTTTTTCAGTCTTGATAACTCAAGTCACATTTTGTTTCATTCATAACATATCTCCCCTTCACAACATCACTGTATGTCTATTTATTTGTAAATGCTATTTAATTTGAAAGAGATGTAAAGGGTAAATGTGTACAGGTTCAAAAATTCAATTGCAAAGACATCAGTTGGTGAAGTGAGTGGGTGGCTCTATTATTACTACAGTCACTTGATTTAGATTAATGAATGCAATCAAGAATTAAATGTGAAAAATTTAAATGTCAATGAGTTTTCATTTTGTTTTCAAAACAGTACACTGGTTTGAATTGTACTTCACTGTTCATTATGATATAATATATTTGTATTTTTAGATATGGTACTTGTTATTTATCATAGCCCACTCTGTAATGATAGTTTTGTAAGTAAATGTTTTTTTGACTCTACTGAAAAAAAAGAACAATTTACGCAATTCAACATTTTCAGTGACAATCTGTGTGTGCAGGCAGTTTATATCCATGATAACAGCATTGAAGTTTACAATGTTCATTAAAATGTTTTATGCTGCCTCAGGCAAACAAATGATCTCTTTTTTGTTTACTGCAAGCTGTGTGAAAGAATGACAGGTTTTTGAAGTTATGTGGGCCTAAGACGTGATTTATTTTTCATGGAATTTGATTTAGTTTAGAGCTTTCAGTCATTTGCTTCATCAACAAGATCTCATGCTTTGCTCTATTTCTTTTACATTTGTTGAATGTGTACATTTCAATATTATTTTTGGTTGAATAGTCTTTCAAGATCCAAACAACATTCATCCCTCCTTATAGTTCCTTACTTTCAAATTTACAATATCCCACGCTTGACATTGACAGGACTGTTCAGTTTGGAATTTTTTTCCCTTGTTTATCTTCGTACGATTTTTTTTTGTCAGGATTTTGTCATTGATTTTGTCAATGATCATCACCCTTAATAAAACCTAGAGATATTATGCAATGTAAAACCAGTTCTACCATCCAGAACCAATACAGATTTCAGTTGTTGACCATTCATTCATTGGTGGTCTAGATCATTTTAAATCCTTCATTGTTCACAAACCAGCACAACCACAGATTATTGATATTTTACGTCTTTGATAAAACTCAATGTTATCATTATTTTAACTGAGGAATTTTGTGAACCAGGCCCTTTTTTTAGAAACAGGTTATGAATTTCTTTATTTCTCATTACTAAGTTTTTCATCTGTTTCTTTTATCTGTGGTATAGATTTTTTTTTCATGTCTCATTAAAACTTTATAGACTTCAAAGCCATTCAGATAACCCACCTTATTTCATGCTTTATGCTGATGAATTCCAAGACTGCTGACCTCTGTAACTGGCATGGTTTATATTATTTTAATTTTACAATCAAATAGCTCTTCCTTTTCAATCATCTAATGTATGCAACAAATGTTTCATTTACTTTCAATGGTCAATCATTTTATTCAATTCCAAGAAATTACATCTTCAGTTTGTTGTCTTTTGTCATTCTATCAATATCAGGTTTTGTGGATTCTCAGGTCCTCTGGCATTTTTTCCATATTTTATTTTTATCTATCTCTAGATACGTATGTATTATGATGCTGGAAAATTTTTGTGGTCAAATCTGTTGTCGGTGTAATTTGTCATTGTGACAATGCAACGGTCTCTTGTTTATTTTTTACCCTGAAAGCTGCTTCATATTGTTGTTATTGATTAGTTTTAGCTATAGCATGAATTACGTTTATGTGTTATCAAAAGCAAAACACCAAACTGCTAAATATAATGTTCTAATTGTTGTTGTAATGTTTTAAAGGAAACTCAGGTAACAGGACTGATGATAATATTGTATGTACCCATTCAGATAGACGGACAGATTTATTGTTGATCATTGATAGAAAAATTATGTTTCTGCCTTCAAATTAGCCATGTTAGGAAGAATAAGTTGACAGTGATTTAGTATGTAAATGGCGGTTTAGTTTTAAATTGTTTTTATTCAGTCGTCACAATTTGGGAGTTTGATGAATTAGTCGGATATTGAAAATAGATAATCATTGCCAGAAACTTTGAAAATGAGGAAAAAATATAAATTTTTCAAAAAGAGTGAGTGTTTGTGATTAATTTTGCATGATATTGATATTATGCATAAATGTATTTATGCTACTGTTTTTGTGCTACATATTTCTTTTTAATGAGTTCATAAGTTTAAGACATCTGTTTCTGTGAGGTAAAACTGAATTTTATTGTAGGCTTGAGTTGTGAAACTTTACTTTGATTGCCTCCCTTGAGCCAGGTGTACAACTGGGTTCCAATTCAATGAGAGTTGGGAAATTTTATCTACAATGGACCAGCGTCCTATCCAGAAAATGATAATTATCACTTAAAGCAGTACACTACTGAAACTTGGTCAAGTACCAGTCTAATGAGCCGCGAGACTCTTGATAAAGTAAAAGTATAACCTTAAGCTTTTTAGGATCATAGCTTACCCCAGTTTCGGTAGCATGAAGCGGGCAAGTGACAATTTTCCCCTTTCTGGATAGGATGCTGGTCTATCGCAGAATACTTTCCCATATATCTCATTTGAGAATTGGGACCCATTTCTACACCTGGGTCAAGTGAGGCAAAAAGAGTAAAGTTTCTTGCCCAAGGAAAAAGTAAAGTGCCTGGAGTCAGTCTAGAGAAACCACAACCCTCGCCATTGAAGTCTGTTTTCTAGACCACTCAGCCATCTCGCCTGGATGAAGACGTTTGTTGTTTTTTTTAAAGATTTATGAAATGATAATAAAGGCTTGATTACTTTGACTCACAGATTTTGCTAAGAAGGTGTGTACAGCAATAGCACAATATCTCAAGTTTCCAAACACAGTACCATGACTTCCTGTTAAAAATTTACTTTGAATTCATTCTGACCTCTTGGTTGATTAACATTTTAAAAGGACATAAGAAAATAACCATGAAATTGAAAAGTCAAAATAAGAAAAAAAATTTAATTAAAGCTTCAAAAACACAATTACTGAAAGTTGTTTTATTCCCTATTCCAAATAAACATTAGGAACTTATCTTGTGTGTTAAAAATGGTTGAACTCATTAAAAATCTGTCAATTATCTTTGCCAGACTAATATATGTAAAATGTGTCCCTTTAGTAATTGTTGTGTTGTAATAAAAGCAGTTATTGTTATTAAGTTTGAATGCTATGCTGTCAATTAATAGAACATGTTTCAAAAGCATATTTTTCGACATTAAATGTATTCAAGTGTATTATTACAAAGATTACAATATGATAAAATTGTAAATGTTGATAATTATTTTTCATGGTGAACTTCCCATCCTTGCATATATTATGTATTATTTTCAATAATTAATGCATTGCTAATTTAATTTTGTTATTAATGAAATTTGACCTTTCTTCATCGTTCCTTCTCCATCTCCACCCCTTACCTCTATCCTGAGCTCAAACTACGCAAGCATTTTCCATGCGAATTACTGATATTGCCACTGATTTTACTTGTATGGATATTCTTGTCATAACAAATCATTGAAATTATGATAGAAATATAATATAGACATAATAATATGGCCAAATTGAAATTTAACATAATAAAAAAAATACTAAATTCAAAAGCTCACATGACCATTTTTATCTTGATTTATCACCTTGTGTGTGCGTTATGAATTTGGAGATTATGTCCTTTTCAGCACAGAAAGGTCATCAAAGGGATTTTGTAAAGAACACAAGCATGCCAACCCTAACCAACATGAGGAAGACTACAGAAAAACAGGACACTAATCGAGACAAAGAAGAAAGAATATTGTGGGAAAAAAGATTGTTCAATAAAAACACTTAAATCAGACAATTTGACGAGTTATAACATGACTAAAATACAGGAAATCCCTTTTTTTAAAACAAGGAGTTGGCAGGTCTGGGAACGTTCCTCAGTCTTGAAAAGCCTGATAAAAATAAAAGAAAGGTCCAGTGAAAAAAAACCTCAACAGCTTGGATTCAACCTCTGCATCCAGTCAGTTTCAGTTTCATTGCCAACATTCCCTCATTAAGACAAGAGTGACCGTTTTGCCACCACCATTTTAGACTGGGATTGACTAACACTAATCCACCAATCGCTTTATGTGTAATCCTTGATCTGTCATCTTACCACTAGGCATGAAAAACTTTCTTCTTTCTTCTTTCTTTATCAATAACCTTTTAGTACCTTTCGGTGTAAGGTTTATGCATGATACACAAACTTTCG
>JARBEQ010062409.1:0-14756 GCA_030265355.1 Tritonia tetraquetra | reverse complement strand
TCCGTCTCCGATAGGACTAGGTTCTTTGATCCCACTTACCTGAATAGGATCAGGGGAGTGGCATATAGGTTTTCACCAAGTTTCAAGGAGAAAGATACCTGTCGCTGCCGGGAATCGTACCCGGTACCTTTCCCTTCAGAGGCGAGAACCTCTGTGCCACTGAGATCCCCACGTTTCCTTTTGATCTTATATTTATCATATACCTTGTCTATTTTGTTTTTTTTGCAACCAGCTTCTTAGAGACATGAAGAGACAGTTGGCAGAGATTGTGCATGATACTGGTTTTACTGGGTCTAAAAACCCCAAGGATCCAAAGGCTAATATCAATAGTAGTAAGTTATTGGTTCCATTACTTCCTTACTTACTTAACTCACTTAGGACTGAGTGATTTTCTCAGATCTATTCCCCACGGACTGACTGGTTAAAAAAAAGTAATAGAGAGATATGTATACATAGAATTTGGGCACCTTAATAATCAAAGTGTACATAATAAAACAAATAAAAGTTTCATTCAATTATCTGTATTACTTTTTGGGTAAAGAATTTTTTTTAATGAATGATTTTGACCCAATCACAGAAATTTTAACAAAGCAGTATTGGAAGTGTGATTTTCGGTTGCAGTTTTTATTTGCTAAAGTCTTATTTTCGGTCAAACCAAAATAAGACTGGGTGTAATTCTTTAGAAGGTATTTGTGTTGATTCAAGACGTGTCACGCAACGATTGAGTTGTTTTTGTAATGTGATTGCTCATCGTGCAGACACTGCATTGTGCGGCGTGAGGGAATTTCCGACCATCACGTTGTGTATCGCCAGTCAGTTAAGCCCTTGGCTCTTTGAGAACCATAGACAATTTTCCACCTGATTCAGCCATGCCCTTCCAGCCTGGGCCAATTTCTTTCATTTCACTTTCTTCTCCAGCTGCTCCTAGACCTCCCTTCCTCCTGTTCCCCAGCGAAATATTATAAATTATTGGAATCATTTCCCTTTATTCCTTAACCTTTTCTCCACTAAGGCGTATTTGAGCCAGCCAAGCCAATTTCAGGGGAAATAAATCTGTAATGTCCACATGTTTTAAAATTCAATTGAAAAATAATCATTCATTACATTGTTTTCAAACTTGTCATATCTAAATACTCACGTTCACATGTGATGAAAGATCATTTACTGCAATAATTATTGTTAATAACTTCTAAAAAAATCGATATAATCAGACAAAAAATAACTCACAGGTCATTGCAAAGCAATTTCCCTCCTCCCTGCAGGATCCATTACTAATATAAATAGGTCCTCTGTACATCAACAGAGGTAACCCCCCCCCCCCCTCCCAATGATGGGTGCCACCCATTCCTAGTAGTCCATGGGTGGCATCTTGTCTGATCTCAACAATGTTACTATAACGGAGCTAAGGGTCGAATGTACAGGCCCCTATAGCATTATAACCCAGGGCTTAAAAATTCTGTAGGTATGGGGTGTATTAATTAGACTCTAAGATTGGAGCCGGCATATACGCACAAGACAACCTGCTACAAGGGTTCTTTAACGTGCACAACTTGCACACAGGACCTCCAAATTTATTGTCCTTCTCCGATAGGACTAGGTTCTTGATCCCACCTCTTCCGTCATAGGATCAGGGGAGTGACAAAGAGGTTTATACCAAGTTTTATGAAGAAAAACACTGGGATTCGAACCGGTACCTTTTGCGTCAAAGGCCAGAACCATACCTCTGAACCACTGGGAATTCATAGAATTATCAAAAACTGATATGATGAATATCTGAATATGATGTAACAATGCTTTAATGTGTTTTGCATTGAATTATTTACTGTGCTTATGTAATATATTATTTTATGTGCCACCGATGTAGACTGAAAACAAACTTCCGTGGACTATATAAAACTCTACAATTATTATTACCTACCTTTACTCTAAATCAGCATATTATGTCATGGTTCATTGCAGCTAACCAGAGCATGCTTCGAGCCATCATCTGTGCCGGTCTGTACCCAAATGTGGGCCAGATCACCCGTGTACCTAAAGGAAAGCATGCACGTAACCAGTAAGTTCTAATTGAATTTTAGATACATGCATTCACTTTTCCTGTTTCCTTTGTTTTGCCACAGAAGGTAAGGTTAACGGATTAAAATTGTCTAACAGTTTTATCTCCCTTTTGACACTGGAGAAAATCATTTGACCTCGCCAGCGTTTGAACCATGGACCTCCAAGTCCACAGAAGGATCCAAGAGGCGAAATAGCAAATGGTTTAGATAATGAATGGACTTCGCACAGTAGGCTGATCACCTGCTTGTTTTTTCTACCTGTTCCAAAGCTTTCCAGCTGTGTTCAGCAATATTACTGCTCAGCGGTAACATGCACAATTATAACAAATGAATGGAATTTCATGCTGAGGGTTGATGGTTCGAATCCCACTTCTGGCACTCATTTTGTTTTTCTTGGGCGAGACACTTCACTCCAATTACCTTACTCGACTCAGGTGTAGAAATGGGAAGGACAACTTATCAAACAAGATTTATATAGGAACTAAACCACACAGGTAGACTTAAGAAAAAGTGGTCAGAGGTCACTTCTGATATTTTAAAGTAAAGAGAAATAACTTTAGATCATGCAAAGAAAAGAAGTCGAAATAGAGAGGAGTGGAGGAGTTTGTTCATTATAGATAAACCTGACAACAGAAGGTAAACCAGGAAATGATAAAGAAAGAAATATTTATCAAATGAGATTTGGAAAACCCAGGTGTAGAAGTAGAAGTGGAAAGGACAAATGATCAACTGAGATTGATCAAATTAGAATTGGAAAAGTAATCTGCAATGGACTAGCATCCTATTCAGAAAGTGACAACTAGTTACTTGTTTGATTCATACAGATGTGTTTGTTGTCTGTTTGTTGTTGTTTAGTTGAATTTGCCATTTCAAGCACCAAAGATATTTATTGTTTCTTTCTTTTTTTTGTTAGGAATGTATCCATGCACCTGAAGGACAAATCAAAAGTGTTTACTCACCCCAAATCTGTGAATATGTGTGAAACATTCTTTGAAAGCAAATGGATGGTATTCTACACCAAACTGAAAACATCAAAGGTCAGGATTGAATGGGGTTAAAGCATGCAATGTACGGTATACTTAATTTACTTTTTTTCCTTCTCATCCTGTGATCACTTTAACTCTTGCCCTTTGATCTGATGCCATGTTGTTCTGTAGCTGATGTCTCTCTGTATGGTTGTCTGTGATGTCAGGTTTTAGAACAGATAGGTCTCTTTAGGATCCTGCAAGATCCTTTAGGGGCTGATATTCAAAAGATGGTGTGCAAATGTGACAAAATAGGCATAATGTGATTATGTTTTCATATTGAAAAACTCATTTAATATTGGGCTGTTTATGATCACCTTGAATATAATATCTAATTGTGGCGAGGCATAAAGCAATGGAATTGCAGTGCTTACAAAGAGTCCAATATATGCCATTGATATATACGCTCTCCAATGTAAATGAACATAGGCCATTTACCAAGCTGTGGGTATTGATTCTTACATTATTTGGTCTTTCTCCATCTCTGATTCCATTTTATCATTACTTGATTTCAAAAGATTGGTATTTGGCCTTCTTTGATAATTCCAGGCATGCATTTTGGCTGTTTTGACATTTAATTCAATTATTTATCAATTTGAAATATGTTGAAATTTACTATTATAGATTTATAAAATGTATATATAGATAATTTGATCAAAAAAACTTTTGGGAAAATAACTTAAATGATATGTTTGATTCACTATTTTATTTCTCGTCACCAGATTTATATTCACGATTCTACAATGGTGTCACCATATCCCCTTCTTTTCTTTGGTGGAAAGATTCACATTCATAGCCATCAAGGCCAGGAACTAGTGTCAGTAGATGATTGGATGACCTTTAAGGCCTCTTCTTCTACAGCCAATCTTGTAAAAGAACTCAGAGTTCAGCTGGACAGAGTTTTGATGGAGAAAATCACAAGACCTGGCCCAACTTCCTGGGATCGGAAGGACAAAGAGGGTGCCATCATGACAGCTATTGCTGACCTTATCACCACAGAACAAGTTGGCGGCAGGTGCCAAGATGATGGAAGTATCGGCAGGCCAGACTCTTGATTGTAATTGGTTCACAGTAACAGACTAGTCAAATCTATAGGAGTCGCAGAAAGAGGGGGTGAAGCCTTTTGAGATACAGTTCAAATTGTTAAAATGGGAAGGGCAGTTGGATAGCATTCACATTTTTTCCCCCACACAGTGGATTTGAGTGGATTTCTTTTGAACATAGAATGATATTAAAGGGGAGCAGGCACTGGTAATGATATATGTTATAAAATAAGGATGGAAAATGTGAAAGTGCCAGGGTTGATATTATTTATCATAGAATGACATGAATATGAGGATGATGAGATAAGGATGAGAATGATGAAGAAGAGAAGGATGTGTGAAAGAAATTATGGCAATGTTGAATATGATTTGATGATGGCAGGTTTGTCTGTCTGTCACTGACATTATTTAATTGCCTCCCTTTATAATTCTGGCACATAGGACATCAGCAAAATCCCCACCTACATATTGTGTTCTTGCGTGGAGGGTGTCTAAACTGCTCCATACCTGACTCCTAGTTGTTCGTCTCTCTCATCAGTCAACCCTCCCTTCAATATGAAACAGATTTCCTTTGTTTTCTTTTTCTTTTTTGTCCAATGGAGGTCTACTTGGAATATCATCAGGTTTCTCCTTACCATATAGGTGTCCTGTTGTCTTTTCTTTAGGATCGTTTCTATCAAATGTCAGTGACATGTGTAGCAAACAAATGTTCATACACTGTTTTGCGAGAATAAAGACTAGTGAATGAAATTCTTCTTGCCTTGTGGGTGTACTGATCAATCAGAAAACATTTGAAGACATTCTCAAAATTTTAGAAATATTAAAATTATCCAACCTAACACTGAAAGGTAAACCAGGGAATGATAAAGAAAGAAAGAAAGAACAACAAATTATTTAGTTTTTGGTCTGATCAGATAAGGCTTTGCTGTGACGGTACTGCCTTTCAGGATGTTTTTGATCCATTACTGTTGTTATTCACTACTGTTATCTGTAATCCATTACTCAAATTTCTTTTAACTCAGTGAAAATTTATACAAGAATAACACACTATGATTTCTTTCTGTAAGGACAAACTTATTATAACCCTAACAAAGATTTGTAGATTGCTATGGCTATTACTGTTACTGTTATTATATTATGATTTCAGAAAAAAAGAAGTACAAAGTCCTTGCTTGTTCTTTTTGTGAATATTTAAACATAGAATTGGTTATTTGATCTGAGATTTGTTTTGACCCCTTTTTCATGTTTTGTAATGTAACTTATTTTTGTGAAATTACACAACATTTTTCTGTTTGCTTGCTTGATGGTATGAATGATTACAACATGTATTTTAATGATGATATTCTACTGCATGAATTCGAAGATCAGATAGTTGAAGCTTCTATGCATGATGCTGATTTTTTGTTTGGTTTGAAAGTGGGATAATGAAGAATTACAAAATTGATATTTGAATGATTTGTTCAACATTTTTTTTTAACCTTTTCACATCACATCGCTTGAGTGTTGCGTGGCGCCTCACACAACCAACTGCGCCATTTTGCTCAACTATTATGCGAAGAGGGCTACAACTGTTGCCGTCACACCGCTCAATACTAACATCACTCAGTTTCTTCTTTTTTTTTCTCGATGTGTTATTGCCGATGTCTTATTGCCGTGAAAAAAAAGTTTTGAAAGTGTACAACACAAAAGTAACCTTTCTTTGATCACGAAAAACAAATCATTTTTTTTGATACATCGACTTCTTGCTTTGCTTCTTGTTGTTTTGTTGATCAAAATGGTGACTTCCAGACGTCTGGGCATATTTTTCAATTTACAATCACTCAGCACACACCCATCACAGAAACATGCCATTTGTTTCTCTGTATTCAGCAAAAAATTGTGCTTTAATAAACCTATTTTAAAAATGTTACATAATTTTTTTTTTTAATGGTCTAAAATGGCCTGGTTTCAGGAAAATCTAGTGTATTTTGGGAAATGTTAGCGGGTGCATGGTGTGATGTGAAGAGGTTAGAATATAACAAAGATACTTGCCTTTTACTTTTACTTTCTAATTTATCTTTTGCACATTGTATTTGAGTGTCTATCAAAGATGAGAACAACGAAAAAAAATTACAAGGAGAGGAAATTGAAGTTAAGGGAAGAATGAGTGTGTGTCTATGAATGTATGTTTTGTTGGTTGGTTCAGAGAGTAAGGAGATAATATTTGGAATTATGACAATAAAGAAACTACATGCAACATATATTAGTTCTTGTCTTGTTTCATGTCAACTGATTTTCATCACTAGCAATAGCTCTTCTTTCTTATTTTATCCAATTCCCTTTTACCATTACAGTGTAGCTGGATTTCTCTGGATCCAGATATTATTAAGTCAAGCAGGTGATCAACCCACTGTGACCTTTGTGGTAGGAATTTATTCTGCCCGGACAGCGGCCCTGCGGCCTACTCATATCAATTTTCAACTGCCAAGTGTTCTCTAACGTGTGCAGCATACACACAGGACGTCCCGGGTTTATCGTCCGTCTCTGATAGGACTAACTTCTTTGATCCCACCTACCTGAATAGGATCAGGGGAGGGGGTTCCACACCAGGCAGGACTTGAACCCGGTCTTCCGGGTCCAAAGTCTAGTGGCTTGATCACTGAGCTACAGACGCCCCCTCCGGTGACTTTTAAATAGTGAGTAACCCCTATTTGAATTTGACACTCAATATGCCCTAATATTCTAATTGTAGTTGGGTTTTTTATCCATACAACCCCTATATTTCGGATGTTCCCTTGGTCGGTTCTTTTAACATGTAATTTTTCCCCGTATTCTGATATGTAAGCATAAGAAAAGATAAAAGAACCCATACATTTTTCTTAATTTTTGGCCTCCGCGCATGTCAGAAGATTAAAAACACCTGCAAGAGGCTAAGCAAAACGAGGGTCAAAGGGATACGAAATAAACACATACAATAGGTAATTTATAGAAATGAAAAAAAGGTAACATTCACGGGTCGAAAAATGAATGGATAAAGCATATGTGGAGTTTCCAGTGGATATCTCTTCTGCCAGTAAATATATAACTGGGTTTTTTTCTTACCCGCGAGTGGCGGTGCAGTCAAAGGCTTACAGAATATGAGAGTTAGCCTTTGATGCCATTGAGCATTGTTTGTCCAAAGAACAAAAAAAAAAGGGGGGGGGGGGGTGATATTGTGCATAAGAAACGAGCGTATTTCCCCAGTAAATGGACCCCCCATCCCCCTTCCTCTCTTTCCCCCTCTCTCTCTCTCTCTCTCTCTCTCTCTCTCTTTCCCACACACACTCTCTCTCTTTCCCACACACACATACTCTCTCTCTCTCTTTCACACACACGCGCACGTCACTATGCCCACATCCAAGAAGAAAGAGAGATTCTGTCAAGCGTCAAGACAAACGATATAGATAGATATATTTCTAATCTTGAATGACATCAACGAAACATTTCTTGTTATTTTGCTTTTTGCTGCCCCTCCCTTTGGCCTTTGGTGAGTTCACTGTCCTCATTCTGTGAACGAATGCAACGGATCGATAGCCTTTGTTTTTCTTTGATTCTATGACCGACACTTCCTCCGACACGGGTTTGTGGTTTCACGGAAGCTAATTGAATCAAAACATAACAAAACGAGTCCGTAAACACCAACGGTCGGTCCTTGCCATCAGTAATGACAGACCCAAACTCATACCATTCAAAGACTCAACCAGATCGTAACTCTGTCTCCATGGGCAGTGAAACAAACCTCTTTGGAGCTGCCCGTGTGCAGCCAGAGAAGAACAGATATCCTCACTGCATCGTGTGGACACCGATCCCATGTCTAAGGTAAGTTCTAAGATATAAAATATTATTATTATTATCCTCCTCTTCTTAGAAGAATGTACGAATGCATAGACTGTAGATGAGAATAAATTATTCTAAGACCCTATAGTTCTAGAGCTCGAGATAATAGAGGGGTCTAGAACAATATAAATATATTTTTAGATAGACATGAAAAAGGAATGTTTTCATCTGAACATTGTGAATAGATAGACCTATAGACTGAATCAGAGAATAGAGCTCTTATCCCTCTTCTGGTGGGTCCCATAAATATGCATGCTGCTAGACTAGAATTCCCATGGGTGCTGTATATTTGCTCTCCTTCCTTGCAGTGGCATCATCAAATGTTGATGACAGGTCCCGTATTTTTACTTTTCGTGACGTGTTACAACTTATGACGTTGTTTCCCACAGCAACTGTCAGTATCTCAACCAAACAATCAAGCCAAAGACTATCATGATGACACTACGATTGTTAGATCCCCCCCTCCTCCGGCATCACATTCCATCTGACCACTTCAAATTCCCTCTTCAATGGCTTTGTCGGGACCAGACACCCAAACAGATGTGACTTTCGTCGTGAAAACCTTACTATGAGTCTGTGTACTTCTAAACGCATGCTAGGCCCTGACTGGGAGTACACAAATTTGCTCTCAATAAAAAAAGATGGAGAGGTCAAACTAACAACATGACAATGCTCCTTTATGCTTATGTCACAAACATGATATTGATATGAACAAGCAAACTTGTTGCCTCGAATGCCCAAAGCCACAGACAAAGATGTGAGCACCGTAGTGAAAATGACCCACACTATCCAGTAAACGATATGTGACGAATGAGTGACAGACACGGTTGGCTGGCGGAGAAGCTAGTATTGACGGACTAAACTGAGGAGATTAGGCTACTTCAGACACTGTTGCAGCGGGTGTTTTTATCAACTGTAGCTGACTTTTTGATATTAGAAAGACGAATAATGGGGCTTTTTATCTGTGTATAGAAAGTACTTAAGCGATGTCAACTTTGACCATTATCGCATCGAAAAAGTTTTCAATTGAATAGTTTCTCATGAAGTTATAGTAACAGATTTGTACTTTCTATATTATATCCATTGATAGTCAGAATGAGTTTATAATTTAAAACAATGTGATGCCACAAGCTTTAATGATGACGATGGTCTGACAACAGTAGTGGCAGTTTCTTCACTAGGCAAAGTGGGGTGACCTGACTGGTCAATATTGAAAAGATGGCAGTAGGATCGTCGTATGGGAGTTAATCTTTGGTAGAATGTTTGTTGAGGATCTTTATGATTCAGATCACTATGATAATAAACAGTTTATAAAATGTACTCATATCCCAGGCTGGACAGAAATGTGATAATGTGGCAAGAAGAAAAGTAGTATGTCGTCAGAGCTCTCACATCTTGACAAACAATTACCTAATTGTCATCATAATAATTACCAGTAAACTTGTAGACCAGTCCTATAACCCCAATCAATCTACATTATGTGACTGGTGACTTTGTGTAAAAAATTCAGTTTCAGGTGTGTGCAACAATTTTTTTTTGGGGGGGGGGGGGGGGGACCCTGGTTTTATGTGTTGCAATTTCAGTCATGTAAATTTAAATGATCTGATTCTTGCATAGCTAGAAGATTAGAGATCTCACTGCTGCTCAACGTATTTTATCATCACATTTATCTTTTCGTGGAAACAAAAGACTATCAACTTGTGTTTTTCTTCCAGCTGGCTGTTTCCTTTTATTGGCCACATGGGTATTGCCACTACTTCTGGTGTGATTCGAGACTTTGCAGGGCCGTATTTCGTGTCTGTAAGTATCTGGGTTATATAATATAAACTGATTAAAATTTCATCAAGGCCAGTGTAGTGAATTTCATGCCACCTTTCTTTGCAGATTCAAATAGAGGCTACGGGTAAATAGAGATCATCTCCCAATTGCTAGTTTTTTATTCTTTCAGTTATGACTATAATGGCTACAAATAATCTTTTCAAACTGTAGATAGAGCACACACAGATACAAACATCATTCTCCAAAAAAATGCTGACGAAAATGTTTTATTGGGTGAATGAATTGAATGATGTTTGTGTGTGTCTGGAAAAGGTTATTTGTAGTGATTATAGTCATAATTGGAAGAATGAAAACTAGCAATTGTGAGATGATCTCTGTTTTTCCTTCAAAGAAAAAAAAAATTAATTCAATTTTTAATTGTCGTTATTATAGCAAGAAACAAAATAAGAGAAAAATACTGAAAATGCTATACTGTATGAGTTTTCTGTGAATAATGGAACATAATGTTTTCATACCATTCATGTACTTACGGTGGATGCTGTCATTGTCTCAACGTAAGATTAAGAATTAAAAGATTTAAAAAATGTAAAGGGAACATAAATATAACAGGTGTCATTTTTTCCTCTCATTTGCTTTGCTTTTATTTTATTATAATTTACAGGAAGATGAAATGGCATTTGGAAATCCTGTAAAGTAAGTTGATCTTGCTTTGATTATTCTGTGTTGTTGTTAACCTTGATAATCTGTTGAGATTAGTAAGACAATAGCTATGTCTGTCTAGAGACCACATGGTTAAGATTTCCATGGAGATGGTCATGGGTTCGAATCCTACTTTGTTGTTTCCTTTGGGCATGAAACTTTACTCAAAATTGCCTCACTTAACTTTTGTTTTGTTATCCAAAACTGCATTATAACCTCAAGGAGTGTTGCTGAACACAGTGTTGGAAAATCTCTGGATCAGGTTAATAAGGCAAGCAGGTGAACAGCCCACTGTGCCTGAACCTTGAATGGTACAAGGAGTGTCACATTTTTAGGTGTTGCCCAAGTTTTGGCCATAATAATATTTACTGTTGCCTCACTTGACTCAGGTGTAGAAATGCGTTCCAATTGTGAACTGAGAGTGAGAGCTTGGAAAGTAATGCACGATAGACTTTCTTCCTATCCAGAAAGTACCAATTTGCCAATTGTCTGTTTCACGCTACTCAAACGGGTTAGCACATTTTTTCTGTGTCTGGGATTATATTTCCTCTATCTGTTTGCAGAACTCAAATTTGTAAATATTTTACATAGAATAATGATCCCTGAGGAAAGTTGGCTTGATTTTAACTTTTTGAATTGTAAAATTAAATTTTAATCAGCTATAATTTCACGTTCTTCTGTTCTGCTTCTGAATATCTTTTGATCCAGCAATCTATTTTATTCTTATTTGATCACATGCTTTGCATTATTTATTAGATACTGGCAGTTGGATGTGAGCAAGGCTCGGAATGGCAAAGACTCGTGGGATAATAGTGTGGCAACGGCATCTGAAGAATATTCCCATAGAATGGTAAACAAAAAAAATATTGACTATAACAATAATGATGATAGAACTTTATTATCCTGTGAGGAAATTAATTTTGTTTTGCAGTGGTGCTATATAGAAAAAAAGACATCACACATACTCCAGTGGACAATTAAATTGCAACCACTGTCCTGCGCACAGTAATACAAAATTTAAAACAAAAGGTCTTAGTTCAAATTGAAGTAAATACTTGAACGTGCACACAATTGGAATTTTTTCAACACCAAAAATATACGCACACAGAATATAAAAAATTGGAGAGAACATTGATTGCAACACACATTAACACCCTGTTTTCGTTTATACCTTTAACTCACTCGCTACGTATCTCACAAATATATGGGATGGGTGTCTAGCCCTATGTACGGATCCAGTGTATTTACGGGATAACCATTAGCAACCCATAACTTCTATTCTTTTCCAATGGAAGTGATGGGAAACGTGTCTAGACATTGTCAGGTCTTTAATTGCCCGTCTGAAAAATTTCACTTCGCTATTTTCATTTTTAGTAAGTTTTGATGCCGTTCACAACATGCCGGTTTCTTTTTACCGTTTCTGCCATATTGGTCTAAAACATAAAACAAACTTGCAGTATTTCAGTGGGGTTTTTTTCAATCATAATGGCTTATAACAGGCCAAGACGTGATAGAGACAACATGCTTGATATTTTCACACCACATTCTGACCATTCTGACATTGATGATGATTATTCGTGTCTGACTCAGAAAGTGAAAGTGAGTCTAGAGAAAGTGTAAGTTCTAAATGAACCGGATCGTACCACAGCTTCAATAAATGACACTTTAGTCTTTCCTCAGACTGAAGGAAGTGATATTGATGATTCTGACAGTGAAAATGGTGATGATTCTGTTGAAGAATTTGATTTGGACATTTCGGTTTTACCTTCTTCAGCCAGTGATTGGTCTAAAGACCTGACAAAATTTCCTGTTATCCCTGACTTTGTAAGAATAGCTGGTTTAAACATTGACACAGAAATTATTGAATCCCCTTGTGCTCTCAAGTGTTTTAGGCTCTTCTTTGATTTTCATGAATCGCAAAATTTACCAAAATGTCAAAAGTTTCATTTTTTCATTTCATTGTCAAGTACAAAGATAGAATCATTCTATTTTTTGTGTGTTTGAAATGATAGTAATTAAATATTGTGCATGCCAAACTTGAAACAAATTGCATGAGAAGTCAATTTTGTATGAATTTGATAAAAAGAGTAAAAACCCCAGTACTGAGCACATGTTTGGCTGAAAAGGGCTCAGTAGCAAGTGAGTTAAGTATCATGGTTTGTTTTTTTAGCCTGACTAGGACGAAACTGACAAAAGAGACTTAAAAAATTGTTAGAATTTTATTACTTCCCAAATATAGTGAACTTTCGCAAAGCATTGTAATGTGAATGTAAATTTCATGTATTTGTTTTAAAAAAGATTTGCAGAAAAAGCCAGAAAAAATTGTAATAAAAAAACCCGGTAAAATCAACCATTTGATTGAACGAAGGCTACCTAACCATAACACACCCCTACACTACTTAAAACAAAAACAAATGTAAGATCCACAGATAGAACGCAAAAACACAATTGAAGTGTCAAACTCTTGTCAAACACAATGACCTTGTGAAAATGAAAACCATTATCATTGATCAAACCCGAAATCGAAGACCCGATTAATTTTACAGGCCTTGTTAACCATGTTTGAAATGAGTAACGTCCCTTGGGTAGTATTTGATTATATTGCTTTGGTAGCAGTAGCAGTGTTTTTGTGTCTATTGACCACAGCGGCTTGAGTCGCCGATGATAATTCGTGACATTACACATCTGCACTGACGGTACTTTGATTGTTAAAGCATTGTCATATCCATGCATTCCTACACACATGTTACATATGCAGACAACACATGTAGGTATGACCGACTCCCTTGCCTATTTTCTCTTACAAAAGTACTGACACACATGCATTGAAATGGACACACACACATAGCTTGGAAACTGTGTATAGATACATTGCTTAGCTCTTTCCAAAAAAAAAGAAAAACAGACGAATTCATAGATCTGATTCGTACTTGTGAAAGGGACTAGAGATTATACGTCTCTGCATGCTAACACGTAGCAAAGGAAGAATTGAATAGGCAAAATAATTGAAGTCGGGCTATGTAGCAAAAATTGTTAAGATCTCAAAGCTTACATTTACTTAGTTGTTCAGACTACCATAACTGTAACTAACAACCATTATAACCTATTGAATGTGTAAATGAACAGAAAGTATCTTTTAATCCATGTATGAAAAGTGCTCTTCATGTTTAAATTTTCAGCATAACCTTTGTTGTGACAACTGTCACTCTCATGTGGCAATGGCCTTGAACTTGATGAACTATGACAACAGTACCAACTGGAATATGATAAAGCTTTGTATTCTCATAATGATTCACAGCAAATATGTCAGGTAGGTACTGTCATGTGACAACAACATGAATGAAGTATTCAGTTAAAAAACTCAAAACATCTTGTGAAATGAATGAGATGCTTTGACAGCAGCTGACGGTTTTAAACTGTTTTTTCACATATTTTTTCCATTCTTTCATCTATTTGTTTTGGTCATTTTTGTTTCATTCATCTTTTACAAAAATGGCCTCCATTTATCTAAAAATAAGCTTTCATTACCAGGAGGGGAATTTGGATAGTGACAGTAAGAGTAAGAGATACATTTTTTTCAAATTGAGTCTGCTTCTTTCATCAAATTTGTCTCCTTTTTCCCCTTCATTTTCCTGTTTACGAATTCCTGAGTATGCTTTTCCAGACAAATTGTCACATTGCGTTGTGATTTTCCTATTCTTCATTCATTTTGCTGTCCATTGATACCAAGATAAGTAATAAATAGACAAATAAAGACAGTCGACTCCGGTTTATTGCAACTCAGTTAATCGCAATTGTTGCTTAATCACAACTTTTCCCAAGAAACAGAATTGATTAATTCTATATAAAAGTCACTGGTTAATCGCAAGTTCGGATAATTGCAACAATTTTGAGGTTCCCTTCGTGTTGTGATTAACTTGAGTCGATTGTAAAAATAGTATGTGACCCCTTCTGATTTAATTCCAACTACAGTGAAACCTCATTGTACCGCCAACTCTGGGACCAAAGGAAAGTTAGCGTTATAAAGAGAATGACGTTATAACGAAAAGTTTGAGTGAACAAAGTATCCTATCGGTACCTTGGCCAAAAGCTGGCGGTAAGCGAGAATGGCAGTATAACCAAAGATCTTTCTACGATAAGATGTTCAACTCAGCGTATTTCACTATATATTTCCCTTGCACCCGTGTGCTAGCTGTGCCATAGCGTGCACGGGATAGAACACATTTTATGTTTTTGGTGCATTATTTTTTTAAGTTCACATAATTTTGATAAAAGGATGCATTACGACCATACCATTT
>JARBEQ010062298.1:0-14756 GCA_030265355.1 Tritonia tetraquetra | reverse complement strand
ACTGCATTGCGCTATTTTTGGGCCTTGGATCAAACCATTCAACATTCTCTGAGAATATCATTTTAATGACTCCCTTTATCAATAAGATGTTGGTAGGTTCTATGATGTTCTAGGACATTATGTTCTTACCCTCTGTCATTTAAGTATATTAAAAGGAGGCTCCTGGATTAAAACGGACGTCTTCGACAATTAGGACTTTAGAATCAACAATGTAAATGAGGATAACCACACAGCGCTTAAACTCATCGACGGGAACACGAAGCATTTCATAACTGGGTTACTACGATTCGTGTGTCTTGTTTTGTGTGTGTGTGTGTGTATGTGTGTGTGTGTGTGTGTGTGTGTGTGTGTGTGTGTGTGTGTGTTTGTTTGTGTACCTGTGCTCGTTTCAAGCAATACAAGTAGGGCAATTATATACACGCGAAAGGTGTTAAAGATAGTTTCAAGTTTGTGTTAGCTGTTCCAGTCAGGTTGTATCTATCCCAGGTAGCTATTCACTTTGAATGAGAGCGTGTGATTTATGACTTGAAAGACTGGCATTGTATTCTTTTGGCGAGGTTAGAACAGAGAAGTGTTGATTTCCGGCTTGTTGCGGTGTTTGGTAGATGAACCAAATCTAGTCGTGTTCTGGTGGAAAAAGCAGATGGTTGTGATGATGATGATGATGATGATGATGATGATAATATTGATAATAATCAATTTCAAAGCAAGTATGAACATAAGACAAAGAAGGGGCTGGGGTAAGCAGTGATTACAACTTACGAACACGCAATTACAAGCACAGTATCATGCAGGCAGAGATCTATAATAATCAAAGTTTCTGTGGTTGAAATTGGTCGTAGTATAGGAAATATGAGCGGCGTGCACTTGGCAGAAGTAAGACCAAGACACCGTGCACTAAATAATAGGCATTTATGTAGCAACAAATTAGACAGACCAAAAAAGTGTTTGACAAAGCATGCACTTGGGCGGCGACGAACAACTGAAGTACAATCTACGTCATCAGTTTTGTTGTTTGGTATGAATTATGTATAAACATGTACATTATCAACACTCTCACTGTGACTAAGCAACCACCTTAAGGCCAACTCGTCTTTCGTTCAAATCCATACAGTTAACTTATTTGGATTAATTTGATTCTTAAAAAAAATAAAAATAGACGTATAAATCATCGAGTTGATATTAAAGTCTTAGCCTGTGCTATTAAAGCATAACTAGATGGAGGGTTACTAGATAGTATGCAAAGGGTCTGAACATGGCGAAATAGAAATATAAGCAGAAACTATACGAATTAACAATATATGTCCAAATGCATAAATGTTGCAGTACAAATAATGGAGGTAAATTAAGGTTGTGTCAACAGTGGAAATGGCGTTTGCGAAATCAGCGATGCAATCAAACCATCCCCTTACCTCGCGCCCCCTATCCCATTGTGTTATTTTAATTCCTTACCCTTGAATTCTATCACAAACACAAATAAATCTGCCTGCCCCATCGCTTCCATTTGCGCTATTTTTAGATAGGTGTAAACTGTTCGTGTTGACAAAAGACTAAGATAACACCAAGAGGGGGGGGGGGGGGGGGGAGAGGGAGGCAAGATCAGGTGTCCGAGGTACAGTCGACTCCCGTTTATCGCAACTCGGTTTAATCGTAATTGCCGCTTAATTGCAACTTTCCCCAAGAAACAGAATTAATCAATTCTATATAAAAGTCACTGGTTAATAACAATTTTGGATAATCGCAACAATGTTGCCGCTCCAGTCGTGTTGCGATTAACCGGAGTCGACTGTACTTATTTCCCCCCATTACATTAAAGCCGAAATGCGCGGGCGGATAAATCCGTGAGTGGCAAAAATGTTCGTGTAATTGCCTGGGCAACGAATAGAGTACTCTCAAACCGGAATGGTAGTGTCGTAACATATTCTAATTGTATTGATAAACTAATCCGCGATGAGTAGAGAAATGTGGTAGACAATGGAGGAGACAGAATTCTGTTTCACAATAATATCATTACGCGTTCAGTTGGGCAATGAGCGCTCCCCAAGTAGGCTACAGAAAGTGTATTTAAATGCATATATATAGTCCATGCGAGATTTTTTCTCTGGATCATTCAGAGGCTTTGCCCTGGAGATATATTTACAATGCTGTTGATCCGTCTTTAATTCTAGACTACAATGTGTCGAAAAGGTAACACTTAACAAGCACAGCCATTTCAACTTTTCGTTCTGGCCGTGATTCGAACCACGGACATCTAGATCCATGGGCGAGTACACTACCTTAGAGATTTGTTGGCAAAAAGGTTGGGCTGCCTCGTCAATAGTATGTATAGAAGGCAACATCGACATCAAATGCAATTTCGTTTTAAGTTGCTATGGTGCAGAGATTGTTCAGCGCAGTTTCCGTCCTTGCATCATCAATCTTATGAAAACCAAAACACCGTAAAATGTTTTGAAAACTATTTCGTATTTCTTATTCGTTCATTTACCTCTCAATACTCCAGACTGTCATTGAAGTTGTTCTTGTTGTTTGTAGCCCCAACCAAAAAAGTTAACTCGAAAACAGGTGTCTTTTGCGTCTTGAATTTTCTAGTCCCCAAGCATTGCCTTTGCTGCACTTTATTTGTTTGCCATTCGTGAGCTAAGCCACATCTAGGTACTGTTATTCTCATGTAGTCCATGTGTTATGGTGGTAAAGCGTGTATTATCAAACAAACACCAATCCTTTTGTTTTTCATTCCAGAGATCCAGATATAATACGGTTTACCCCGGGACAAGAATTTTTTAGAGCCATCGTGTACTAGCGACCGTTTAAACATTAATGTCACATCAAAGATAACACTCTGTACCAAAGATCATCTACAATAAGATATTCAACTCAATGACTTTTACCGATGACGAATGAGAGTGATGTCCCTTTAACATCGAGTGTTCCCAGAATTCGCTTATTGTTTTGGTTCGGTCAATACTCGATATAAATAAATGGTATGGGTGTAATGTATTCTTTTATCAAAATTACGTGAACCAAAATAATATCGCACCAACATCATAGAATGCGTTCTATCCGGTGCACGCTATGGCACAACTACCACACAGGGTGCAAGCGAAACTACTCTTAAAATGTCCTCACACCGAGTTGAATATCTTGCTGTAGGTGATCTTTGTCTGTACCGCTTCAAAATGGGAGTTATGATATTTTTAAAAACAACACGTCATAACATTTTGTTTGAAAACTCATCGTTGCAAACCTTGATTTTGAACTTCCATTCGTTCTCATTCAAACCGACACACAAGTGGGTTTGAGACTACCGTATGAAAATGACAGGCAAGCGTAGAAGTAAATATAAACAGCCAATGCCGCAAACTAATTAGCTGCCACTGTTTGTAATTGTTATCCTTACCACGCAAGCAATTATTATAAAGAAATTCTAGACCGTTCTCAGAATATAACTGGAAATGTAAAATGAGTAAAAAATTATTCTAGAGACAACATGATATTATAAACGAGAATAGCTTTGTTTGAAATATTTAAAGTTCATGTCGTCATGTCGTTATTTCAATTTCATTTATTACTGGTATTATTTGAAGAACTGGAATCTGTGATTTAATTGTGATTGTTCCTATTGATTGTAAATTCGAGCACAATAGTTTGTTATCGATTTTAAACTAACGCATGGGTATAATTAGATGTGACGTGCCAGGTTCTACACTTAATTATAATAGGACAAGTTAAGTTATGTGAAGTGTATAGTTCCCTTCCCACTCCCAAATGAAAATTCAAAAGAAATTAATTGAAAATGAATCAATGTATAACGAAGAAAACCAAAACAATCTCAACAAATACAAGAACAAAACAGCACTAAAATCAACAAAGGGTGATTGTGAGTCAATTTGCTCAAATTCCTTTTACACCACTGTATCTTACAAAATGAACTCAGATTTCGGAAAACTATTTTTTGTTTGGGACCTAAAACATTATTGTACCAGAAATTTGTGTCTGAAAATGGATGGCTGCGAAATGACCTCGGTCTTTGAAATTGAATAGCCTCACTGTTTCAGGAAAAGTCGAAAATGCTTTATGATAATTCTTTGATTTGATTCCAGGTTGTAGAACTGACGTGGTATCCATTGGTGCGAGACACCGTTTTCTACCTGATTTCAGTGCTCGCCCTTTTCTTGATCATCCGTGACAGGCAGGTGACGTGGTGAGTACAAACACACCTATTAAAAGAACACATGCTGAGTACATACACGATAGGCATGAAGGAACGTTAATGTAAGTAGTATTCTTTCATCGGGCGAAGTGGTCTGACTTTTCGCTCGCTGGCTGGATAGTACTATGCTTCTCTGCAGACCACCCCTGTGGTTAAACCTTGAGAAGAGGTCAGTAACATCAAGGTAAATGAAAGGTTATTAAGATTACCCCCACCGCATATATATGTGTGGGTTTGTGTGTGTGTGTGTGTGTGTGTGTGTGTATTGGATAAGCCTATAACCCATGTGCAATAGATATATAATACGTAATCACTCATTTGCTAAGGTTATGCTAATATTATGACAGACACTCTAAGCTTCAAACTTTGCCAAGCGAGGAGCATTATCTATCGCAGAAATCAGGGGCGGACAGAAAGAGATCTAAAACAAATAGAAGACATTAATCAAAGCCTCTCTAACATCATCGTCGGACTGGTAAACAATAAATGCTATCTTGTATGGATCCAGGATTGTTTACAGTGTTTTGTTTTGTTTTTCATCCTGCGTGTCAACGCTGGGACCATTGGGAACACATAGCTGGAAATAATCTGGATTTGTTAAGGCAAGCAGGTGATCAGCCTACTATGCCGGATCATTGAATGATATAATAAATGCCATATTCTTTATAGTGGAATATGCTTTGGCCGTAACAGTGCTTTGTGTTACATTGGCGGTAAAACCCTAATCTATATAAAAAGCCGATTGTGTAAAGTGCAACAAAAAACCCAGCCATGACTCATTCTAATTGCTTTTGTCTCTGATTCTTTTTCTATCGTCAGGTTTGAAGCAACTATTATGGTGATCCTCTATCTGTTTTACATCGCTTTAATGTATTTCAATCGTCGTATGGAGAAAACATCCCGGAAGTGGGTACGACTGCTCATGGCAAAATTCGGACGACAGCCGCTGATGGAGAAAAATCCTGAGAACGCCGTACCTGACGAAATGAAGCGAGCCAGGGCTCACAGGTGGGTTCATGAACAATTCAATTAAAGAGATATGAAGCAATAAACAATTGACAATGAATAATATTTTCTTTTCTTTACAGCGAAAACACTTCACAATTATATAGTTTTCGTCATTTCTGTCTTTTAAATTAGATTAGACATTAACCCCAACCCCCCCCCCCCCCCCTTGTCCACCAATGAAAATAACAAAAAGAGAACAAAATAAAGCAGATGCTTTAAAACATTAAACAGCGAATGCTGTCAGGTGATTTATTTCAAGAGCAGACCTTTGTGTGCGTACATTTGTTTGTTGTTTGAAAATGATTTCCCAACAGGTTATGTCGTCTTTCCGCCATTTTGGCATGCTAATTTGTTTTGTAAAAACATCTAATTCCCCCGAATGATGCCTCTAACAGCATGCTGGGAAGGGTAGGGTCAATCATTACGGTCTGAAAATAATTCCGCTTTTGATTGAAAAAATAATTTAAAAACCCCAAATAGGCATGGCAAATCCTTACTGTCTTTCGTCTCATGGATACGTCGGGAGAGGTGTCCATGTTGACCTGTCTTCAGCTTGAGGTACCAGCTCTTTGGTGTTGTTAGGGACGACCAGTCTTTTTATGTTGTTGGACTAGCTCAATCATGGTTAAGGATTCAAACAAAATGTGTTTTAGTACACAACAGTACTAAGTTCGACTATGATATTATGAAATGTTTGTTTTACCAGAGACATTAACATCTAGAAAACAAAACGGATTTGCCAAATTGACAGTCTAGCTTGGGCAAAGGTTCGGTTTGGTCATTGATTTTCGTAGTTGGGCCCTGTTGATGATGTGAATGTGAGCGATCTTATCCAGTGGTTTTTGGTGATTTCATGGGTTTTTCCCTATGTATGTCCCTTCAAAACGTTCTTGATCTTTGTCATTTTGTTACAGGTTAAGATATGCGATCTGTTTTCATGTCGACCACAATTCTTTATGGCCACTATATGATTTGATAGTATGCTTTAGTGTTTATTGTTTATTCCTCAACACAATCTTTCCAATAAGTCCCAATGTCAATGTGACGCAATGGATCTTTCCTACACCTGTCATATATTGCTACACACTATATTCTATGTTGAGCACATCCTTTCAAGAACAACGACATACAAATCAAAGGAGAATAGAAAGATAATCTACTTCTATATTTTAGCGATGGCATGGACCCTTGCGGGGGACAATGACAGCCCTCATCTCCAAGAATATTTATTCACAAAGAATCCCATATGGACCAGTTTTTAGTTATTTCATCAAAAATGGCGGAATCATCCTTGTATTACGAAGGGGAAACCAAACCAAATAGACGGACTTTGCTCCATACAAATTCCCAAATTTCTCCCTCTCTGACCACAACGATCTAAAATAAGAAATAAGAAATCGGTGTCTGTACGTTATGCTGATTATGTTATGAAGCTGTTAAATTAGACTTGTCTTCAAAGATGCTTTCCTTTATTAAAAAATATCATTTTGGGGGAATTGAATACGTGAAGTGTTAGTGAGACATTCTTAGTGATTGCCTCGGAGTTTAGCAAATAGATGGCTTTTATTTCCCATGTCGTTAATTTTCTGATGGTCTCATCTGGCCTCCAGATGCTATCGTTTATTTAATGACATTGCATCTTGGTTAAATCTCACAAAACAAAACAATTCCGAGACTTTCGCCATCCATTACGATTTCTTTGGGTTTTCATTTACGCTCTCGTCTTGGCAAAACGGAACTGAATTTCAATTTGATAAGGTCAAAGCGATCAATTATTTTCTTTCTGATTCACTAATGTGTCTGCGGATTTTGTATTTTGCAATGTTTACTATTATAATTGGCACTGTGACTTATGATATTAGGTTGCTCAATACTGTCTCTAATTAGACAAGGTGCACCTGTTGAAATTCGTGTATCTCATAATATTCTGTGTCTATTTATCTACAACTTTCGGGTTTGCTAGAAGTCTTTTGATGTGCTATCATTACCATGATATCGTCATGACTAGAAATAGAGACTAGATTCTTATAACTTAATAATAATATATTCATAAATCAGTACATAATCAATGGATTAAAACGTAGACAGTTGATAACAACACTGATCACAATTCTTCAGCTAATTATAAAGTAAATAACTCATTGCTGATTCTAATGAACGTCCAAATCACTAAATAATGGTTAGAGCAGTGTCTTTATTGCCGCACAACCTACATAGACTTTTCCAGAGTACATTTTAGTTATAGCGAGACACACTGACTATGTGCTTACGAGTTGACCTATCCGTGTGTATTTCTATCAACGATAATAAAAATGTAGTGATATCGTGTTATTAAAGACACCGGAACTAAACATCTGTGGCCACTTTAAATGATACCAGCCAATTTAATAAATTCGTTTGTCGATTATTTGATTCACATAACACGCAAAATGCTAGAGTATAAATGAATATCATCATAGAAGAGATATTGATGTGACAGGGATCTTACAAGAAGGCAAGGAGTGTGACTATAGAATAAACAAACGCAAAAAAAAAACAACTGATGAAAAGCTTGTTTTCTTTTCCTCTGAATTGCTCATGTCCTGTTCGTGATATGTTGATGGTATACTCCATTTACTCTCTAATCAACATAACACAAGCGGGTTGTCAGCACCGCTATATCTATGAAATCAAATCCAAGATGATAGTTTACAAAATCGTGATTGATAGATCAAAACCTGTTTGACAGATCAAAACCTAGTTATATCACACCCGATTGATAGTTAAATATTTACCTAAATATGACAAACCTTGTTGTATTATTTTCTAACAGTATCTGGCCTTACTTTTTACCCGCAACAGACAGTGTCAGGTGGAGCTAATAGCGTTGACCAACACGGCCTATTGTAAAAGGTTCGATTCCATCACATTTTATTTTATTCTCGGTGTCTCCAGCAGCCAGCTTCTATATATTATTACTATTCCATTAGCTTCCATCTCTAGCACTAACGCTGCCTGTTTTCAGTTACAAAGCCCTCTCTGGGAGCTTTCGGTGTCTTCAAACATGGGTTATAACATGAATATATTATATCACTTTCCTGAAAAATTCATGTTTACTATAATCACACTGACTTTGTTTGTCTTATTATTATTTGTTATTCCACCATCATTGTCCTTCCCATTTCACCTGATATTTTGAAATCTAACATGTTTTGTAACATACAAAATTCGATGTTTTCCCACCGGTTTATATCCACGCTCCCTTTTTTCGAAGCCTTCTTATCATGCATAATGTGAACATTAGTCTAGAGACGTTCCGCTCTTGTTTTTTTATGTTTTGACTCTCACACACTGTTGCTTGGAGAATACTAGACATTCGAAACGTTTAGACTTTCCCAATCTATTTTTAGACAACCCGTACCTGGGTACAAAGTTATCGGAAGTGGTTACACGCATTAGTAGTAAAGAATATGGCGAAACGCAACAGGTATGAAAAAATCCATCTTAAAGATGTGTTTGGGGACTTTGTAAAAGTGATAGCTTATTTTCCGAGCGGGATATGTAGGGTGTCACATTTAAACCCTTCCCCAAGCCGAAACACAATTAGAACGCTGCAAAGATCTGCAATCGTCCTATTGTCAGCTCAACGTTGACAAGACTAGTCGACACCAGATTTAAAGATAGTAGACAGGAGGTGATAGACACACTTATAGATGGTAAGAGATAGATAAGAGATATATGAGAAATAAACAAAAATATAGATGAGAGATGGATAGATAGAGGGGAGATGAATAGGTAAACGAGAGACGGATGCCTGATAGATATATAGATAGATAGAGAGTAGAGATTGGGTAGATGTGATGTAGAAAGATAAATGAGAATAGATAAATAGATGAGATATAGAAAGATATATGAGAATAGATAGATAGATACGAGATATAAAGATCGATGATAGATAGAGGAGAGATAGACAGAAATATAGATGAGAATACAGATATAGTTAAATAAATAGAGGAGAGATAGATAGGTAGATGAGAGATGGGCACCAGATAGAGAACAGGTGATAGATAGATGAGATATAGAAAGATCAATGTGAATAGATAGATGGATGACAGAAAGACAGATTTATTAGAAATAGAAAGATCGTTGAGACTAGAAGAATGATATAAAGATAGATAGATGAGAGATACCTGGATAGATAAACGATATATAGATAACAAATAGATGAGAGGTAGATAGATCGAAGAGAGATGTGATAAATATGTGGATAAGAGAAATAGATAGATAATAAATAGATAGCTCATAAATAGATAGATCATAAATAGATAGATCATAAATAGATAGATAAGCATATATATATATATATATAGATAGATAGACAGATAAATAGATAACTACCACTCCGTCGGTCTAGACAGCTTGGCCAAATTTGGTCTCTGTGAGGTCCGAAACGTTTCTAAAACCTTAATTGGTGCTCCATTCTTTGTATTCGGGTTGCGTGGGTGCGAGCCGTTCTAAAAATGAATTGGGAAAATCCACATTTTTAAACCAATCCTATTGGCCTCTCACATACAAACAACATCTAGAAAACAAGTAATGATATAATCGTGCCTTGCAATCATATTATCTGGGAAAAGGATCCAACAACAACAAAGGAGCCATCCCCACCTATTCGTACAAATACAACAACGAAATTAGACGCCGACAGTTAATGACTTGGCGGGGGAAAAAAAATTACAGACATATCTTACTCAACATAATTTTTTTTTTCAGATTGTATGTACACTGATTTAGCAGACGTGTCAGTATCACAATAATTGGAACATCTATCGGGTTTTTAATTGATAATTGAATTCCATGTGGCTTTGAAAGGTCTGCTACCTCATTATTCTCTGAATCATGGAAAATGGTACGAAAAATCGTGTAACAAAAAAGAATGGAGATGACAATGTTTTTGTTTGCTGTAGAGTTGTGTAAATTACGAAGATTACACCTTACACACTAAGAGAATCTACCGGAGTCATTTACTACTTAAAGATAACTTTAGGATAGGTATATCTTTTTAGTTCGTGTTGAATAACATTTTAAGGCTAACAAAACGTCTTTTGTCTAGTTGCGACTCATAATAATACTATGGTTCAACTTGGAAATGGCTGTAAAATATTAGTGCAGTGAACCTATTGCAAATTACCTGTCTCATGACAGAAGAGAAAGATAATTAATCCCAGTTGTTTGGAACCAGGCCATATTTACAGGTAGAATCCAGCTCAAACTTTTAAAATATTTTAAATGCTTTGATCTATAGCTTTCTGTCTAATTGTAATGAAAGCTGGCATTCGGATGCCTTACACATTTTCAAACATGCCCAGACTATTTTCAAATGATGTGCATGCTTCCTTCACAAAAAAATATTGCCCAACATTACATGTTCATTATTCATGTTTCACTTGTACAACCAATCTTGTTTACACGCTTGTGTGTTATTGTAATCAAGGTCAGATTGCTTTGAATGGCAACAGTTTTAGTAAACTAACATTGATTTTTATATGTAATTTTAGCAATGTTAATTTGTCCAGCCATCTTAGACAATGGCACTAACACATGTAATCATTGTACTGTATTCCCTTTTATTCCAAAACCAATTAATAACCTCTTATATTATTTTGTTTACTTGCATTTCCCATTATAATTCATGATATCAGTTAATGTCTACGTATTCATTAGCTAAACTATACTGTATATTACTCAGCTCATATATCTTTCTGCCTATCTTTTCATCCATCCACCTACCTATTTATCTATCTATCTATCTCTTTTTATCTTCCCATTTCTTATTTTTGAATAAGCTCCTTGCACAATTTGCCAGAAGCAATGCTGTTTTATAAAGCACACCAACGTTCGTCTTGTCATCTTTTTTTTCCAAAGGCTTTTAAAAGTACGAACACTTTATTAAGGTCCACAGCATTAGAGTATACTAACACGTTATGTTAGTCGTAGGATTCAGTGTGACGGATTGATACTGGCATAGATTGGCATTCACAACGCTTTGTTGCACCTTGGCGATGTATTTCATGTATTGCAAAAGCATCAACTATGTAAACAAACTGTTTACAAAATGTGTATATCTTGTATATGTTATGAATAACTTGTAGTTTGGTTTTAATTGCTTTCTACAACATTTGAAAGTATATAGAAATACGTGGTGATTAGATAAAATAATGCAAAGAATGATACACTCTCCTTCTCTTCATATATTTGGGTCTTTTACATTATTTTTGTTACGTTTTCAGATATCTAGATGTCTCTTTTTCAAAATTCTTCACTAGACTTCATGTATTATCTAAAAAGTCTAGGAATGTTTTTTTTTCTTTCGTAGAACTGAGTTAAAAATAGTTTAGTCCTTAGCAGTAGAGAACTACGCATTCTGCGATATTATGCATGAAGTAGTCCCAACTCACCAGAGTGGAATAATGCATTCATTACACAGGCATAGTGATATTAGATGAATGCTGTTCAGAGTTGCCGTTCGTTATATTGCAATGCACGACTGTGTACCAAACAATAGCCCTCTCCCATTGTAGCCAGAGCTCTTTTACCTTATTATAGATTCCATTACCAAGAATTTCATTTTTGGTTTTGGAATTCGCATAGCATGGCATGTGAACGAATTGATCTAGACTGCCATATGTTTTTCATTTTCCTTTTCATCTTGTTCTGGAACATTCCCCCTACCCTCAGCCAATAAACATGATTGGCATTTTATATAAAAAGACATTCCATTGTCTGTGAATTATTCGGTGTGGATCATCTAATTGTTGTTACTAACAAAATTCATTTTACAGTTTAGTTACCAGGCACACTGATATGGGAGGAATTGTCAGCTTTATCAGGGGTCCAAATTACGGGCTTGATGCATGGCAGTGATGCGGGTAGGCATAGGGTCATCAGAGGATATCATTGTTGATATGAATCAGGTGAAAGTTTGGAAAGCACTATTAGTATAAGCGAAACTTTTCAGAAGAAAGGGAATGTACTTTGCAATTTTTGCGATAAGTAGGGGAGGGAATAACTCCACAATTTCAATACACAAAACACATCATATAAAGACTTCTTGGTTACCTCCCTGTAAGATACCGAGTAGATGGTGTTCTCTTGTCTTTGGTACCAGGCAGGCAGATCAAATCATCTTTATCGTGATAGGGCATAGGTTCGTGAGTTTTGGAAGATCCAAAGGTGACTGCGGCATGAATCAGTTTTATCCTCACAGTGAGCCTGGTACTTACTATTATAATATCGTGGTTATCAAAATGAATCACTGATTCCCTAAAATTCATTTAATGAACAGTCAGGATGAAAGCTTTTTGTTAACTTCATTCACAGCCGTATCAGCCAATCATCGTTGTCTCTGTCCATGTCACGTGAGTACGAAAAGCCAGGAAATGGTGTGGACGGAGCGCTGGCCGAGGAGCAAGAGACTTCCATCCTGGACAGTAACACAGAAGTCACTCCGTCGTCATCCCAATCTAACGCCAAAGATTTTGGTAAGTTCGATTTCATCCTATTTTATTCTTTACTCTTCAAATATCTTCTTCGTGTCTTTTTATGCTTTTGAAGTATAATTGATTAATATACATAATCACCACTAAAACAAAGTAAGATTTTGAAAAGCTGTATACCAAAATGTTTGCGGTATAAAACAATATTTAGGCCTATAAAATGTTTTGAAAAACCCAATTGCAATCGTGTACCTTTGCTAGGAACCGTTCAAACGTTGGTCATATTATAGTCCTGAAGTTGAGCAAGTTTATTGTTGAGCATGAAGTAGGAGCAAACTCTTGTGTTTAAAACCTTGATGTCATACACAGTAGAATTCAGTAAAGAAAAAATCAACATCACAGATCCTACACTGCTCAGGAACCTATAACCTACTGTTCTAAAAACATGCAGGGTCGTTTGAGAGACAGCGTTTACAGGAACCCAGAACCGTCATAAAACTTTAGAGATTGTCCAAGTACCAAACTGCGTGTTTGGAAATAAGAAGGATCAAATTACCATTGGTGACTATATTGTGGAAAATGGATGATAAGCTATGAACAATTCCATTGGCCTCGTTATACACCAGTATACATCGCCCAATAATAGATAGATAAAAAATATTATAATATTAACTAAAGCAAAAAAAATGATGCGTTTCTTATTGATGATTTTCATTGAATTTGACAGAGGGAAACTGAATCTTTCCCTTGGGTATTGAGACGGGAAGCTGTTTGTTGTCTCTGTGGAATTATTATGACCAAATAATTTTAGTAGTCAAATTAATGGCGAGAACAATTTTCTTTATCTATTGATTTAAGCTCACTTCTAATTAGATTCCCAAGGCTGCAATGCTATACAAACGGGAAGAAAACAATTACCGCTAGAATAAGCCTACGCGGCGGATGGCTCATGTCGATTGATCGGGTGTCTTTGATCCGGAGTTGCCGTTGGCTGGAAATGGGTTCCTTGTCTACTTGAATTTCCAAGAAAAGACGCATATTACAGAACTTTGCCAATACAAACCCCACTATCACTCCTTTTCATGGAGGTTACGATCAAAAACTAATATCTATATTTCTTTACATAGGGAAATAGTTTGTCATATTTTTTTTTGCGTTTTGTCTTTTGTCTGTAATGATTCATTCAGACGGCATGCATGCAATAGCCACGCAGCCATTTGTCATTGATATTTTATCAATCTTAAAATTCTGATCTGTCAACATGTTAAAAATAGTTTTTCTTCATATATAAAAAAAAAAAACGAATGAGTATGTAATGAGCTATTTGTTTCGTTTTGTGTCGTTTGACAAAAGCATATTATTATATTAAAAACCTCTCTGTTCTAGTTTGACTAATTCAAGTCAATGTGCTTGGCCTGTTGTTTACCGTAATTCATTAAATACACGCTGCCAACATTGTGTCCACAGTCGGAGTATCGGAGTATGAGTCGGTGTGGAATATGCCGGACAACTACGGTCTACGAATATTGTGGTTGTTATTGGTGCCGGCCAAATTAGTCTTCTATGTTACCATCCCCGACAGTCGACGTCCAGGCATTTGGTCAAAGCTTTACCTCGCATCCTTCGTCCTCTCCGTCGCCTGGATCAGTGGACTCACCTACGTCATGGTTTGGATGGTCACTATTGCAGGTACAATCACTTGAAGGGAATATGTTAACAAATGCACGCACCAGGCAATTGTTGTTGTTTTTTAAAAACCTGAATCTACTTTTATCCAAATAAGATCAATTATACAGAGCAATGGAGCCCTTATGCGTTCAAAACTTTTGTGCGTCCACTGTCCGTTTCTTGGTGTGAAAATGATGTGAAAGATGGTGGCATGTTGATTGTGAACGCATTTTACTGTGGACGCTATAGGACTCCATGATCACAGTCTCATACTTGAATCAAATGGTAAATGCAATAGACATCCACTCATGTGCCTTTCATAAATAAGAGAGAGAGAGAGAGAGAGAGAGAGAGAGAGAGAGAGAGAGAGAGAGAGAGAGAGAGAGAGAGAGAGA